>JAOWBC010001486.1:22897371-22909320 GCA_028566105.1 Hypoplectrus providencianus
TGAGCAGCTCCTACGGCGAGACACTACAGGCAAAAATCGTTTTTTCATGCACTGGTCAGCTTGAGGTTTTCAGCTATTTTGCTTTCATAACGTGTCTTTTTCAGTCTAGTTCACTGACAACATCCAATATGCAGTTTTAGGTTTTATTAGTTGATACTTTGTTTGCAGATTTTTCTAAAATGCAGTAAAAGTTAGCATGAGATATTGCCTCACGTGCAGATTTATACGTAATATTTGAAAAAAGTTGTTGTAAAAAAATAATTTTTCTTCTTGTAAGTCATCAACTGGGGAAGTTTCATGTTGATATCTGTTTTGTTTTTTTTCGCTATTCAGTTTGGTTCAAAATGTAGCATGATGAAATTTTACAATGCATAACTTTTATGGTCGTTATCTCAAAAGTCAAGGCACAGAAACTTACTTTAGTGGCACTTATATACACCAAACCATCCGGTTTTATTCCCGTCTTCATTCTGAAGGTTTTTATTGAGTGATTTTATTCATAAAACATGGTGAAAGTTGTTTTTTAAAAACATTTTTATAGCTGTTGACAGTATTTTCTGATCTATGAAGTGAGATATTTCTCAAAATTCCCTCTGTGAAACCCTCTGACCTTCATATGTCAAAAAAATTAAACAAGACATTCAAACCAGCTTTATCCAGTGTTCAGATGACAATCAGCAGTTTTACACATTGGATCCAGCTTTTTTTTAATGTCAGTATTTCTTTGTACAAATGGACTAAAACATAAATAAGTAAGGCTTAGTGTAATATCTATAAGAAAAAGTTTCTACTCCTCTCGGCTCATGATTAGGAATAAATTAACTTGATTTTTCACATAAAGCAAGATTGATTTCCTATGTGTATGAAATTACTGGAAAATGTTATGCCCTAGTGTTTAATATTCATCAGACTGAATATGGAAATAGTGATAAAAATGGTCTCTAAACTCAGCATTTCCCGAACAGATCTACTTAGTTTCCGTATTTTGGGACCACACAAGGCCAAGTTGTAGTGCACCAAGTTCGCTAATATATCTGAATAGAAAAATTAAATATTCATCAAGGTTAAGGGGCTCTATGTCTCAATGTGAGCATGCAAGAGAATTCAATTTGTTCCAGTTTATGGACTGAAAATGTTTGCACTGTGCTCTTTCGGCTCTTCTGGGACCGTAAACAAAATGACACAAGCTTTCACCTACGCTCTATTAAGATTTCAACGATCAAACATATCTTTATTAATTTCATCCCAGTGGATTTTCGCATGTATGGAAAGCGGCGAAATGAGCATTCCTCGCGCTGCAAATGGGCAGAGACCCACGATTTTAATGCACAATTACACACGTTCAGTTATCACATAATTGCCTTTATTTAGGTTTAACGCGCTGTAACGGCTAACATAGCAGGGAGCAGGAGATGCACAGGGACCAAACATTTCTAATGGCCTGACTAATCGCTGGCCCGCACATTTACAAGTCCCCTGTTCGTGAGGTTGTTTTTTAAGAGTGGAGTCACAAAAAGGTTTGGCGCACAATCTAATGGTTCTGTCAAATTTGAACATTTCCTCGCACACACAAATGAGCGTGATCTCTGGGGCAGCATCTGCAACAAGCTCCTTCCATCTGTGCACATGCAAAACGAGAAGCTGCAGGTTGATAAATCTCTGATTGGCTTCCGTTAAAAACACCGAAAGCTGCTTAAGAAATTAACCCCGCTGCCCTTTTTCTTTCAGAGGCTGCGGTGGGCGTTGTTTTATACTAGATTTTAGAGGCTGAAAAACTGTCATATTCAAATAGGTTCCTTGACCTCTCACCTTATGAAAATAGCTTCTATGGGTACCGATGACTTTTCTCTTCCACTTTATGTTAATCTCATACAGCTTGGGGCAAAAATCATGGAGGCCTTCATGTAGTATACATTTGTGATTTCAGCTTATTGTATTTCGATATTTCTGCGGTCAGAGTATGCAAATATATTCAAAGAAAAATATTGCATTAATTATGAAAAACTGCAAAGACTCTTGTGGATCCAATAAGCTAACTTTAACTCATATGTGATGATGCTGGTCCACATAGTAGCCAATCATTTCAGTGAGAGCATTTCTTAAACCTAACCTCGTTGTTTTAAATGAACTGTTGTGACCTCTAGTTTAATCACAGCCCCACGAAACTTCACAACCACAAACAACAGACAGAGCATTCAAAAACATGTATATTTGTCCAAGTTTTATTAGCAAGAACAGTGTTTCCCAGCAGTTTACAGAACTGAAATACTCGCCACACAATTGCAGAAAAATCTCTAAATGTCCAAAGTTTTGATACCAAATCACAACTTTGGATTTTTAGTGTCATGATACATTATTATGGAGGGACTTTGTCAATTTTCTATTCATTATTAAGGTTAACTTGAGTGACAAATTCTGTGTAACAAATAGTATCAACCAAAACAACTGGTTAGACAACTTATATGACATAGCTGAGCATATGGCCTTCATATACCATAATGTTCTCAACCCTTATACTTTAACTATAATTTTATTTAACTAACTAATAAAATAAAACTTAGAAAATCCTGACCAGTCACCCTACACCTCTTCCAATGTCAATAAAGCCTTAAAAATATCTTTAAAGAATGGATCTTTGGGTAAGATACTGAACCCCAAATTGCTCTCTGATGGTGGCAGGTGGCACCACGTAGCTTAACCTCAGTCACCTGCATGAATGTGTGTGTAAATGGTGGAATGCAATCTGTTGAGTTAATTGAGTTAATTGATAAGTTGGAAAGACTAGTAAAATCCAATACAGGTGCAGTCCAATTGCCATTTACCAGTTAATTAATATTAAAGATGTATGACTACAACATCTGGACACACAGGATGGCAGCTTTCAGATGATGTCACCACTTGTATGTGTCATTTCCTGTTGACCTGCAAATTGTTTATAGGTGCATCTGGTACTCGATGACTTGAATCCACCTCTGGAGATGACTTGTCGGAGTCACGGCATCGCTGACAAATCTCTGCAGCACAGCTCACCACAAACCCATCTCAAACTCCACCACCGGAACAGACAAACAATTAAGTCACTTTCCCCATCAGAGATAATTAAGTCAGGTAATTAAAGCAGAAATCCCGCAGAACCACCATGCGCGGATGTAAAGTATCCCACTGAATATTGCACAACAACTCATATAAATTGTGCTTTGTCATTGATAGATCGAATAAAGGAGAAACCTCGATATAATGTCCTCACTGGCTTGAGATGGCAGTAGACTTTTGGGAATTCAAAGTTTTCCTTTAAAACAGAGTACGAGGCAGAAAATGAGTTTTTAAAGCATAACCCCATCAACCCTCTGCAGATATATTATGGTCGTTTTGTGCTATGGGGCAGTAAAAACCATAGTTATTGCCCCCTTAAAGGGATAGCCGGGGTCTCTAATGAGTCGCTCTGTTTTGTTGTAAGCTGGAAGTCTTTTCTGTCAGTCCAGAAATCTCAACATCACTGGCTCGGATGAAACTTTGCTTTGTTTTAATTGAGTTGCAATCACACAGTTATCAAATGATGCTAACTTCAGAACTTTAATAAGCATAAACTGATACAAGTGCGCTTTAATTTGACTGCAAGTACTTTTGTGATTGATCCGATTTGCCTCCCCAAAAATTCTGATCTCTCCCTGAAATGATTCTCCGATTCCTTTTAAGTACAAATTACACAAACAGATCTGCAAAAAAAAAGCTAATTGAAAGATCAAACGAAGCGTTGCAACACGAGACCTTGGAAACTGACAAAAATCAGAGACTGCAGTCGCTGCATAATCGAGATCCCTGCAAAGTGAGATGTTTAATCACAGAAACAAAACATCTGCTTCCCCCTCTCTGTTTTCACACTTCTTGCAAATCTCTACACAGTTTTATTTCACATCGCTTAAAAAAAAAAAAAAGTTTAGTCACATTATTTAGCCTCTCGGCGGCGGTGATTGCTGCTGTTGGCTGCCGGTGTCCGTGACTGCGGCGCTGACCTTAGCGTCATTGTTTGGTGGATTAATCTGCCGGCAGGTCGTGTCTCTGCCTTCCCTTTTGCTCCGGCTTCACAGTGTTAACGATGCGTCAGCCCGGGCAGCGCTGTCACCATTTCTTAAGGCTACACTGCGATGATTCACATGAGTGAGCCATTAGGAAATGGATGTTTTCATGACCCTGTGAGGAGGAAGGCGAGTGGGTTGAAAGTGCAGGCTTTTCTGAAAGACAGGCGCCCTAATAGCCCATATACCGTCTGGATGTGCGTGTGCTGCACAGAACGCTTTGACAGAACCATCTTAATTGTTTCTGGGCTTTATTAAAACTCATTAAAAACTCCACGTCTTGTAAAAAAATGTAATCCATTTAACATAAGACGAGAGCTGTTGGGAGGACGCTTCACTCTTCATGGATAAGCCCTCAGACAAGGATTCAATTCTCCGTCTCTTGTTTGGACACCCCTGTTAGGCATTCAGCCTGTTAAGAGCTCTGTGAAAACACGAGAAACACTTAGTCCTTGAGAGGAAGGATCTGTTGTTTACAAAACGCCTGGGCTTTTACGGATGCTGCATGTTTTTTTTTTGTTTTTTTCACTTTGACTCAGAAAAGCTTTGGGGAAAAAAAGGTCCAAGTAGCTAAGAGCGCCGCTCTCTGATCTTCTCCATTTAAATGCTTAAAAGGGCATCTTTAGCTCGATGTGTTTAATTCCTCACAGCCTTCCTTTTTGTTTGGCTTCACCAGCTTTTTCTGCCTCTTTTCTCCTGCTGCTGTGTGGATGCGGTTGGCCAGGCAGGAAGGCAGCCATGACACAGGCACCAAGATCTCCAACCTGAACCAGAGAAGAGAACATTTGTCCCTAAACCACCCACAATGACACATGGGAGATTGTCAGAAGTGGCTATGGTACAGCGAGTCCATACACATTTTTCAGGCACATTCAGTCAAGGTTGTTAAATAAAAAGGCTGCAATTTTATAAGTTTAGAATGAAAACCACTGACCTAGGTTAGTGGTTCAGACCACCGGTTGGTACAATTTGGTAGCTGGATACAAAGGAACCAAAAAAAGAACATTGTTTTAATAGATTATCAGCGTCTGAAAGATGTTTTATTTAAAAAGTGACTGGATTCTCTCCCATCTCTCCCCTGTCACCTGACACATCATGTGATCGTTGGCCTGCCGCTCAAGTGAGCCCACAAACTTGCTAAAAAATGAGTAAACAAACCTTGTAGAGTTTTCTTGCCACGACAGAAATTTAAAAAAAAACACACAAAATAAACTGGACTATTTTAAGATAGTTTTGCCATTTTAAGATTAAGTTTAAAAAGCAGATACATTTACGTAAATCAAGCAAGTGAAGTCGTTTCAGGGGGGATTTGACTTCTGTAAGTTACCTAGAAATGAACGTTAAGTTAAAACAAAGTTAGTCACTGAAGTTATGTAAAAAGCACAAGTTCAGTTAAAAACCTGAGTTATGTAAAAATTTGAATCACGTCAAAAAAGTAACTTACATGGAAAAAAAACATGACAAATTCAACTTGTGAAAGAACGATCTACAAACAGTCAAAAATGTGAGTGTGAGTCATTTTTGACGCGTCCACAAATCCCCTATTTGGACGTATTTGAGGGGAAACCAGTCTGCGGACACAATGAATTCAGAGTCTGAGCCACATCTCTGGGCTGGTTCCTCCTCCCAGGAAGGCTGAGGTCTGCCATGTGGCTGACCCATCACACACTCGAGGAGAAGGGGTAGGGCCGAAGACTTTATAGAGGTCCACATGGGAGTCTGCCTCGGGGAAGATGAGCCCTCCTCCTCCTCCTCCTCTCTGCGCTTTTGTACACGCTGCCTATCTCCTCTCTTCCTGCTCTGTCCTGCTGTAAAGGCGTGGCCGGGGTCCCCTCAGGGAACCATTTTCCTTCTATAAAGCCTATTGCTATGGAAATTGTGTGTAATTTCAGGGGCCGTTAACGGCGAGAGTGCGGGCATGCATACAGAGCGCCGCTATCATCACACTGGAGCAGAAGAACACCCAGGGCAGAATCTCAGACTCGTTGCTCCTTTGCCAGCTCCTGCCCCCCGACAACACGACACGCAGCACCTGATGCGAGCAGAATAAGGAATGGACGAACAGGGGAAGGGACATGAGAGGTGGCTGGGCTGAGACGCAAAATTGAGAAGGAGGCACTGAGTGTGTCTCGCAGAGAGGGAGTGTTTTAGGAAAGATTGGAATACTTGATGAGAGAGATTGAAGCAGCAGCAGCAGAAGAAGAAGAAGCAGTGAAAGGGAAACCGAGGAGAGAGGAGCCTGAATCAATATTTATACTGCGAGGCGAGACAATTCTGAAGCAGTAATTAAATTGGTGTGTCATATTTCATTCCATTACTGGGCCGAGCTTGCATGCAAATGATCCGAAACACCTCCTTTTTCGAGTGGATTTCATTCCCTTTATGACAGTGAATAGAATCGAGCCAGGCGGAGAAAAATAAAACACTAATTCAGTATTCATGAGCTTATTGTTGGGAACTTGGGGACCATTCAGCTGCAATTCAGCAGAGAGTGGAGGAACGATACAAATCCCTCCGCTGTAAACTGTTTTACACTAAAACTAGGCGCAGGGGTGGGGAAGCAAATCAATCTCATTTGAATAATGATTAGTGAAATGAGGCAACGCTGCTGTTGATTGGAAACACGGTCTGATTCCCAACATCGCCTCCCCTCCTCCCCTCCTCCCCTCCTCCCTCCCTCCCCTCGGTGGAGTCAAGGAGAATGAATAAAACATATCAAAGTAAATGTTACAGTGGAGCGCTGCCTGTGCAGATATTTTGGGTCAGACGCAGCCTCCTTCAAACATTCAGCAGCTACAGATCCCCTGTCATTTCCACAAGTATGATAGTTTACAATTTGAATAAGTGCTTTAATATTGCATCGGTTCGTTAGCTCGCGCAGGAAGTCGGCCGGATGCCTCTGGAAGGTGACCGCCTCCTCTGTAAACCCTGTCACCGGTGTTTACAGTAAGTATTAGTTTCAGGTGCTGCCTCCCTATTACAGTACCCTGCACTTCTGACAAATGGAATTTGGGGGGGGACAACAAAACACAGCTGTGCTCTGTGTAGCCAATTAAAAGTTTCCCTTCAACCTCTGTGCCTCCTCAGTATCGGCTCTTCTTTTTCAGTTTCAACCCGACTGTGCAAGAAAAAGGATCAAAAGATAGAGTAGCAGCGTCCAAAGCACAGCATCGGTGATTTTTTATAACTAACTCAAATTGCCTCGCCGTACCTTTTTCTGCTCTCAACCCGGCGTGGTCGATTGCCGGTGAGGGGGAAAAAATGACCCCAGCCTGCGAGCGAGTGCAGGCGGAGACGCTAAATGGCGAGGGACGGAGAGAGCCTCTGGAGTGGCGCCATGTTTGGAGCACAGGTTCTGCCGGTGGCATCTGAAGTGCTGCCAGCAGGGGAACCCGACATTAACGTCTATAGCGCGGCAGAGAGCAGCAGCTGCTAACGCTGTGTGTTCCTGTGCCAGCGCCCATAGGGAAAATGATTGTCAGATATGATGTGTGTTTATTTTAAAGTTCCTGGAATGTGTGTGTGTGTGTGTGTCTGTGTGTGTGCGTGCCCCTGCCTGCACCTATCGACTGCTGGTTGCAGAAAATAACTCGAAGGAAGCAGCAGGTGAGCCAGTGTGAGGGGGAATTTCACAACATCCAGGAATCCAGTCAAAATCTCCACAAATAGAAGTCAAAAAGGTCAAAAAATGAAGCGTGATGTTTAAACAGCTTTACCAGTTGTGAGAGATATCGTACTCAGATTGGTTACTCACGCCATTATGGCCATCTAATGGTGCGGTTCTTTGATAAATAGCTCATTTAAATATTTAATGTTATTGGTTAGTTATATCTATAATAATGCATTATAAGCTGATTTATGTTTCCTTTGTAAAATCTAAAACAGATTTTCACAATAATGGCTCTTAAAGCGTCAAAAAGTGATGTTTTTTCCCCATAGATTCCTATAGAACCCTTTTCTTTACTGTAGTTCTGTATCCACCATGACAACCAGGTGTCTTCAGTGGAAAATGTGATATTCAAAGTTTTTTTTTCCATTAAAATGAGTGAAATGTGTAGATAAGAACCACAATGTGCGGTGAAAAATATTCCACTGTGAGTTAAAGCATGAAATCATAAACACATAGATCCATTAGTGCCATTTATCTATTTAAGCTGTTTTGGTGATTGTTGGCGAGCCATCTGCGTTAGACGTGTTTGCATTCTCTTAAAAATGCCTCTCCAGACTTTTCTTCATTATGGTCCTCATAATGAAAATGCACCAGAAGTACCAACAAAATCAAAATAAATAAGCCACAGATTCCCCCTCTGACTGGGCAAATAGCCAATAATAATTTAAGATAATGGGGACCCATCCTGGTGCCATTCCCTGGATGCCGCTCGCTCTCATATATAATGAGACTAGGTGGCACTTTTGCTGGTGGTGCATAAAGCGCCAAGAAATACATTTTTTAAAAATTACAGCAATATTTCTTTCCATAAATCACGACCTGGTTACTCCATATAATCCACAGACTTTATAGGAGTCTGACTTTGCAGTTTTATAGGAACCATTCTCTTATTTTTTGTATATAACCTTAATCACATTCATAAAACATGTAAATGATTTTTTCAGAAGTCCGATTAAGTATGAAGTAAAAATGGCCATGAGTCAGAATATTCCCAATGGAGGTTTTGCCATACAATGCTTTGATTATTATTACAAAGCAATGCATCGTTTCCTTGTTCTAATCACACTGGAGCTGATTGTATAATTTATATATTGTTGGGTTGTTTTATTTATAGAAATGCATCATGTTTCGAATACCAATCCTGAGTTTTGCATTTAAAATATTAAGAAAGCAGTAACTTGCTGTTAAATGAATGCAGGGAAGTAAAATATTGATATTTCCTCTTTGGAGAATTGTAGAGGAGTAACATAAAATGGAAAATACACAAGTACAAGTCATTCACAAGTGCTATTACTAGTGCATGCACTTCACATCTTTACTGTAGATGCATGTTTGACCCCTGACATTTTATATTAACCTGTAACAGACGATACAAAGGGGAAAAATGGAATCTGTATCGCCTTATAATTAATTTGAAGTGAAGTGTCAATACAAGACGAAACCCCATTTTGATCGGTAAAACAACACATTCCTGAGAAACAAGAAGGTCGTTGCACCTCGGCGTGAGAAACAGACTCAGTGTCAACTCCTGCTGCAGAAAGCTGTTAACATCCTCAAAAAATGCAGAAAAAGTCGATTCCATGTAACAGCAGCGGATGCACTGAGGGGTAATCGCTGGACTGGTGTTGACAAGCTGATAAAACTTCACGCATGGCTTCACGCTTTGTCAGGATCGGCCAGCCGGAAGAATGACATATCTACTCATTATTGCAGAGAGCATATGGGGAGAGCGTGCAGCTGCCAGGCACAGGGACCCGGGCACGGTGGCCTCTGCTGTTTGCTGGGCCACATGTGAGGCTGAACAGAAAAACACCTCACATCAGGAGTCAATTAACCAAAAGAGAGATTTATTCTTCTATATTGTTTTTTTTTTTTTGAAGGGCTGCAGCTTCATTAAGTGGCACAAACAACAGACAATCATGCATATTCAAATTGTGATTATCACTAAATGGCTTTGACTAGTGTGGAAAAAAAACGTACAAACTGTGTTAAAGCATCCAAATCTTCCCTTATTTCTTTTACAAAATACTCATCTTAATATTAGCATTTATTATGCTCATGTCTGCAAACTAACTCTAGATGGCACTGGAGACCCAGTGGACTATTTCCCTGTGTGTGTGTGCATGTGCGTGCGTGTGTGTGTGTGTCTGTGGAGCATGTGCGCATGTGAATGAGTGTGCATGCAAGCACGTCTGTGTCTGCATCTGTGTGTATGCCTCCCAGATTCAATTATTCATCATTTCCAGTGCAAATATGGTTTGGCTTTTCTATGTCTCTTCTTTTTTTTCCCCCTCCCAGTTCTGTTTATTATTTATTATGCTGAGGCTCACAATGTTTGGGTAGAATAGAAAGCCGGGTAGCAATAATGTCACTGCGTGGGTGTCATAATTATGTTCTGCTACAAACACACAGGGAAAGGTACCGGCCGTGCCGTGCAGTACCCGGTGCTGCCGAGGCGCCTTGTGTCTTGGCGCTGATAGCCAGAATGGCAGACTGCATTATTTCACCAATGACATGATTTTCAAACACTATATCTGTCTGTGGCCTGGAATAGATATCTGTCAATATATCATCCAATGTGTTCCAACCATAGCAATCATTATTTTGCTTTCTCCATCCCTTCCTTTTTTTTTTCTAAGAGGGAGATTTCACATACAAAGAATTATTCATAATGACGTATTGACTTCGGAAAGAGACTTTCTATCTATGTTAAATTCATGAGTCACCCAGAAAGCCCACGGTAAATCCATTTATCGATCAGCGAAGCCCACCACCGATCTTCAGCCGGCAATTTATGATGCTTTCCCAACCCGGCATGGAGAATGTTTCTCAGCCTTATGAATAAGATTAGGATTTTTTGGGGGGGGAAATATTCATATACATTATGAGAAACTTTGCAAAAGGGCTCACGACGTTGCCTTAAAAAAAAAAAAAAAATCCAAGCAAGGTGTCACAGCGTGGGAGTGATTTAGGAATGTTCTCACTGTGACTCGGAGCTAAAAAGCAACAAAATCTCTCAGCGCGAGGAGGTATTTTGTACTTCTCAATCTCTTTTGATCAAGAAATCTCTGCATGCCCGCTTCAGTTATTCATAAACGCTCGCATGAATCCGTTATAACAGTTTAGTCTGTATTGAATTGTGGTTCTGCGATTCCCTCACAAATGAAAATCCTACCTCATCAAATATTTAGTATGATTAAATATTTGGGATGTAGTGAGCATGGTTCCCAGCCGCAGCGATAGGGCGACATAAACAGGGTTGCTAAATGAAAGCAGGGCAGCGCTGATGCAAATGTGTCCCATCAGTGACCCCGGCACCGTAACAGCAGGGAGGCACCATGTAGCCATTAATACTCATCTGTTGGCTCGCACACACATGAAACAGAAGCTGCAGTAACATTCATGAGGGTTACTGTAGTGGAAAAGTCCCCCAAATACATCTGTAATGTCATCTCTAAGTCCTTAAGAGTCGGGCGTCCTTTTCCTTCCCGTCTCTGCTTCCTGAAGACGTTATTAAAAAGCTCCGTAAGAATCCTCCTCCCTGCTCTTAACAAGTTTTTCACCTCAGGAGCCATCGTCAGAGCTAAGAGGCTTTGTGTTAGCTTTTAGTCTTGCGAGGAACTTTTTTTTTTTTTTTTTTTAAGATGAAATTCTTAAAAGCTTACATTAGCTTCTAACTCAGGAACTCAGTCAGTTCAGAAGTCCCCTTTTTTATGGAGTGTAAGTGGAGTGCCACAAATCCGGTTGGGTTCATTTTGGCAGATGGTGGAAGGAAAGGAAGAAGTCTGGTGTTATGAAGAGCGACAAAGTCCACAGAGGGAAGAGGTCAAACAGACACAGCTTTAACACAGAAGAAAGCTGCTCATGTCCTGTGTGAAGCTAAAAAGGTCCCGAGATACATTTGTTACTATCATATACTTTTTATAAACTATACACATTTACTAAACCAAACATAAGTTTTATTACCAAAACCTAATTAAACTTAAGTCATATTTCCATTCACACATTTATACACTTATAATGAGATTTGCATGAGAAATGCTTGATGGAAACATCAAAAATTACATAAAACAGTTCAAAAAAGCATTGTGTTTTGGCTTGATTGAACTGTTTTTTGTCTCTTTTGAAAAAAAGCAAATAGAGATGCTTTTTTTTCCGAATAAGATCTGATGCAGCGATGCCTCACACCCAAAATAAAAAGAA
>JAOWBC010001486.1:22915354-22925562 GCA_028566105.1 Hypoplectrus providencianus
AGCTTATAGTCCTGTTTATATGTTTACAATCTGTCAGTAATAAGTCATGTGTCTACTCTATGACATGTGCATCATATGATAAACCATTTTAATGTTTCCTTATTGATTAGTTTTGATGTTTTCCACATGGGGAAATCACCAAAATATATATGCAATGTAGATGTTGCATATAGTCAATTATCCATAGCTTTAAGCCTTAATATACAGTACCTGTCAACAATTAGGACCCACCTTCTCATTCAGTGGTTTTACTTAAATTCTATTTATTATATTTTCTACATTGTAGATTAATATTAAAGACATCAAAGCTAAGAAAGAACACATGGACAGCGTAGTAAACGAATTGCTGAACAAACCAGAATGTTTTACAGTGACTTTTTACAAGTAGGTATCTTTTGATTTGATGGTCTCAAAATATGGCTACTTGAAATAATCTGAAACATAAAGCATATTCAAGTTTCTTTGAAATTTTTGATTTTTTGATGTCTTAAATATTAATCTACAATGTAAAAAATAACATAAAAATAAGTTGATAATTGATTTTTTAAATGTATGTCCCGGTATAGCTGTCTTCAGAAACATTAGTCTCCATGTTTTGCACATGTTTCTGTCCCCAATAAAATATGGCGATCGGCATGCTTTTGGATCCAACCCTCAAGTGGCCATTTGAGGAACTGCAGTTTTTGGCTTTTTGAGTTGATTTTTTTCAGCTCCTATAGTTGCAGCTTGTTTGAATCCTGAAAAAATACCTTGAGGCCACAATCCTCACTTGGCAGCTTTAGCCTGTCCTTATGTTACCTACCGCTGCAGCCACCGGTCCTGACACTGCCCCGTCCTGCTCCTTTGAAGCCCCTTGCAGGGTCACTCTGCACCTGGTCTGCTCTGCATGAGCAGGGGGCCGAGGGCTCGGAGGTCTACAGTCTGGGGGCCTGTCAGCCCAGACCTCCCTGTCTGAGAGGAGACGGAGCAGGGAGAGCGAGCACCACGCAGCTGGTGCCAGGATCACTGACTCTGACTGCTGGCGTGGAGTGAACAGCCTGGTGTGGGAGTAGATCTCCCCTGTGACTGGGGTCTCTCTGTCTCTGCTTTTCTTTCTCTCACTCGTCTCAGCTGCGTAATGAGCACTGCTGGCTGGGAGAGCAGAGGACAGAGAAAGAGTGAGGGAGAGTCAATGCGATTGTGTGAGTGCATGTGTCTCTGTGAGCGATTGCTGATTGCTTGAATATAAATGGGATGTGCTCATTCACCTAAATCAAGGCCACATGCTTGGGCCCAGAGTAAAGTGCTCTGAGCGCAATGAAGCGTTGTACTGTATCTGCCACTCAGCGCAGGAAATAAAGCCGGGCACTTTCCCTGCCCTACATGAAACACTCAGGGTAACCTTCAAACAGTCTGTTGTTATCAACTGACTACATGGCTGACATGATTCTAAAACATTTGGATATTTTAATGTGCAATATATTATAATGGAGAAGTGGTCACATTTGACCTAATATCTATTAACTCATGAACCTTTACAATTTGGATTTTTCTGTTTTCATGGCTTCGTTTTTTATGCTGAGAAAAGAACAACAGTGACAGTCAATTGCTATAGACATCCATTGTTGTCAGTGATAACCAATTGCCACATTATTGCGCTGGATGACATGTCTTATTTTAAGTAAATACCATGTATAAAGAAATACTTACTCGCACAACCAATGTATATTAATCCTGAACTGCAAAACGTGGACCTAGACATTTTGAAGTGACTCCTTCATTTGTTGAAGCGTCGGGTTTGCCATTGTGGTTGTTGCCATCTTGGTGTTTTGGGCCAGAAGTATTTTGGATGAGCTGGGGAGGAGGAGGCTAAGCTATTGTCTAGCTAGCTAGCTTGGTTACCATGTGCCTCAATAATTTAAAAACATCCCACAAAAAACACTTTCACATTGGTTTTACTGCTAAGCTAACCCAAACCCAGAGGTTGATATTATGCTTGATATCAATCCTGAAAGTAGTTGCTTAAAAAACACCTTGGAGAATGTCTCACCCATAATGATATGGGTGAGACGGTATGAAATGCATCATAATGCCAGCCTTGGATGTTACCGCCAAGTAAACTTTTTTTTTTTTTTTTCATCAGGCAGTCTTTGCCAAGTATTTGTATATCTCAATTGATTCTTTTACTGGATAACGTTAAAGATTTCTAATTGAGGCTCAAGGTTTTCCACTGATCAAATTTAAAACCTTGAGTTTGGGAACTTGCCAACAATTATAAAATAAACAAAAAGCAACAGGAAAACATCTCTTTAATCTAAATCCCTTGCAGTGATTTACAATGATGTCCTGACAAAGCTGTGTTACCGATAGCACAACTGTGTCAAACTAAATCAGCTTGTCAAAACAGTGATGGGAAAGGTGACTTTGAATAATACATAACAACATGCCAGTCCACTGTCTACACTCACTGTGGGTATGAAGTGGAGGCCAAATGATGAAAGATAAGAAAATATCCACCACACTACCATTTTTCTTTGCATAAAAAATCTGCTATGTCTCTTTTCTAAAGATATCTGTTGAAATAAATCATCCCACAAATATTACAAGGAGTGCTGCAGTCTTTTGCATACCTCAGCACATTTCGGTTTCTTCTGGCATGGTTAAATATTGGACTGTGCATGCATAATACAGACACACAGAGAGGAGAAATATGGATCAGTCATATCCATCTGTGTTCAGTCTTTCACAGCTTTTTAGCTGACGGATCGGCTGTCTGCCTATGGAACTGAATACCACTGAGGATGATAATCTGTGTGTTTTATCTGATCTTACATCAGTTTATGGTGTATTTTCAAACAGACAGTTCCAATCGATGTCAAGACTATCATCTATCAGCTTTACAGGAGTATATGTCAAACTGTAATTCTTGCAGCAGAAAAAGAAGAGTGATGCTGATTTAGCCTTTTTTATTAGGATTTTTGGAAAACCTAATGCACGTATTTTGCTGTGGAAACCAATTAGCGAACAATGGATCTGACAAAGGAAGCGCATGGGCTGAAAGCAACACTTCATTATGCAGGATTGTCTATTTTTTCAAAAATGTTTGCAAACTGACGCATTTTGAGAATGCAATCCTGTACAATTTTGCACAACAATTTGAGTGTCAACAATTTGAATTGCCGAATTTCCTATTCTCGGCTTGTTTACTAAATAAGAAAGCAGAATCAGTTTATTAAACTGAAGTTTAGGAACTAAACCCAGTGACCGTACCGGCTGTTTCCATCAATGTTAGACATCTATCAGTGTTACAGCATTAGATATGCCTGACTGTATTTCTTAATGCTGATTCGGCCTTTTTAAAATTAGGATTTGTTAAAACATAAAGCATGAATTGTGCTGTGAAACACCAGTTAGTGACCAATGAAAATGCATGGACTGAAAGCAATATATTCCATATTTCATTATGCAAAATTGTCCCTTTTTTTCTACAAACAAAAGCTTTTGCAAACAGAATAATTTGTCTAAGATTCTGCAAATAGTGACTTTAATTTACAACAATTTGCATTGCAGAATTTTCTCATCCAGGCTTGTATTAAACTGAAGTTTAGTAACTAAACTCAGTGAGTGTACTGGCTATCATGAGTCAATGGGGTTGAGGTAATGGCTATAAAGCTAAAGTTATATTTTGTTTTAATAGTCCGATCATTTTCCACTGAATTCTGTAGGTCAAGATGACTTCAATGAAATGATGTCGACCGCCATTTCTGTAGTCGTCTACCAAAGTTGATTGAAGTCACATCAGTTATTACAGACCATTTGGCTCAGATAAGGTTGGCCGAAGCACACAAAAATGAAGTTTACATCTCCAGAGGGGCTCTTGCCAATCATGATCGAAATTGCTCAGTGGGCAGATGAGTCCTCATTGTATCTGTGTGCAGCGTGCTCGGTTTGATGAGCATTTGCTTGGCTCCTAAAATATTTCAATTTGCATATAGCTGCTTGTATTATTCATGGGAAATTATTTTATAAAAGGCTTTTAAACATATTTAGTATTCACCAGAAAATCAAAGCTGCAGAATGATTTATGAAAAATTGAGCCCAATGTCAAAACGAGCTGTTTGTTTTTCTCTTATATTAATGGCAAAACAGACTTTTTTGTTTCTATCTTTCCATATTCTTTCTCTCTTTTCGAAAGCAAATCCACTACGACACATAATAAATCTGAGTATCACTGTCTCTTGGTGGTTAATATGATTTTTCCGATGGATTTGGGATAGATCCGTCAGGAGAGATTCATAATTACTCATCCATATCTCCGTTGTAAAACAATACCTGCAACGCTGCAATTCATTTTTTACCACATGAAGGTGTCATATAACTCCCTAGTACATAATAAATCCTGATTTGATTTCTAGCAGGTATCCATCAGCAGGAGATATATGGCGAAGCAAACCTGTGTGAGTTTATTGCCTGTCTAATTTAAGAGATGTTGGACGCTGATCACAGGACAGTAATGAGCGCTAGGATGGAGACAAAGCTGCTGAAATACTGCCTTTAAATTGGTCTTCAAGCAAATCAAGTGACACTCTGAATTGGTATTGTGTCTTTCATCGCTCTGCATCTTGGCCTGGTGTAACATTTTCAAAAGGACACAGAGAGGAGGGGTGAGAGCTGACCTATGCTGTAGGCCAGCTGCTTGTAAATAGACACACTGCCGTTGTCCTTCACAAGAGAGGCTTTCTCACCGGTGTAATTCATCCACGCCGTTCTCTGATTTACGGAGTGTCACTCGCAGACAGTCGGGGTGGCGCCTTTATCTCTACCTTGTCTTGCTAAATGAATTCCAAATGGCACACTGCCCAGTTATTTGTCAGTGCATTTGTTACCGCTGACAAGCACAACCCCCCTTTAAACAAATATAAATCCGCGGAAAACAATCGCTGAGCAAGATGCAGCGTAACCTTTTGAAATATCACGCCGGCCATCAGTTTCCATAGCAGATCACCCCCCCCCCACGCCTTGAACATGAAAGTAATGGCTGCATAAGTCGTCTTAGAAAATACTCGGCCGTCTCTTCCTGTAATGTCAGTAACTCGGAATATGACAGGATAAGTATGTCAGTATCATTAGACTGCGGTAGCTGTCCAATGACAAGTACTGCTGCTGTAGTAATAAAAGTAGTACATTTTATATGCCACCTCCACATGACATGGGCTGACGTGACAGCAGAGCATTTAATATGCAGGGGATTGAAGTTGAAACAATGCTGTGGGTTTCATTTAGAGGCCCTGTAATGAAAAAAGATGAAGGAATGACATCTCATTTCTTTTTCATACACACTGTTGAGTACAGTTCCATGGGGTTGATAGGGAGCTGAGCTGCCTGCATGTCTTTAATTGTTTGTTGGTTTTTCAGAGAGTGTAATAAACTGAAACATGCTCATAGGGGGCAAAACAAACCATAAAAAACATCTTACCATCATCTTAAGCTTCCACTGACAGGCAAACAGGAACACTTAGCTTAGGAACACTTTTCAACCAGAGTTACAAACAGAAACCCCCTAAATTGAACTGATGAAGCAGAAAATATCAAATGGGAATATTGGGAAAGATTAGGAATGACATAAGTTGCATTCATGGTCCCCAGAGGAAAAATCTGACAATTATTAATTACCCAAATGTGCTACACATACTCTTTACCACATAATGCATACTAAATAGTTTAGTGATCCCCAGGTGGCCATGCCCTAAATTATGTGCAACTTGCAGCTAAATGTAATGTAAGTTTCGGACTTATATGAAATGTACCTGTTTCATAGCTGTGTTGAACAGAGGAATTAGGAAAATTAGAGACCATTTTTTGTTTTTTTTCCCTGTAAATTAGCTTTCAGAGCCAGCCTCCAGCGGCCATTGAAGGAACTGCAGTTGTTTGGGGGGGCATTTCCAAGCTGGGCTCATTTTTCAGCCCCTTAACTTTGCAGCTTGTTTGAATCAGGAAAATATCCTGAGGCCAGAAAAAAACCTCACTTGTCAGTTTTGGAGTGTCCTTACATTACCTGCTCCTGCAGCCACCATTACTGTCACTGCCTCGTCCTGCTCCTTCAAAGCAGGAACACTCTGCACCTGGTCTGCAAAGCATGAGCAGGGGGCCTGTCAGTCAAACCTCTATATACCTCTGTACAGTATTAGTTACCTGATTACGTATTCTAAGACTTAAGTGATCCTCGGATATGTTCCAGTATTACTACCATCTCTGGTTTTGAATGAAATGTCTCATTTCCAACTAGATCGAATGCCATGAAATCCACTGCAGACATTCTGTCCTCCTGAAGATACATTTTAGCACTTTCACTGATGCCTTAACTCCCTTAACCCTCATCTAGCGCCATCACTGATCAAATATTTGTCCAATATTTACAGATACAATTTTATCTGGTATTTTTCTGGTTCATGCAACCAGAAGATTAAAATATAATGCATCTGTTTCAAGTCATGATCCAAGTTTTGTTTAACTGTTGTCCAGACAAATTGGATTAACTGTTATTTTCTAATATATTTTAATTGGCTGTAAAAAAAAATATTTTTTTACATTTATAATCAGCAATTAAAACAATCCCTTAAAAGGGCCGTGATATGAAGCTCTTGGCTCCCATGCTATGGGGCTAGAAAACCAAACAAAACAACTGGGAGCCCATTCCCAGATGGGTGGGACCAGTTTTCCCACAGTTCAGACCGCTTACTGGTCTCACCAGGCTTGAGCCAAGTTAAAAGTATTAGCCTCACTTAAAAGCAGCATGTCCAGCCTCTGAGAGACTGTAAAATCATGTAGAATGAAAGTCCTATTTGTCACGGGTCTTACATTTATTAGTGCCACTTTAGCAGCCATTTGTTGTTGATCCATCATTGAGGACGACAATATGCCGGAGATTCTGCAACACCTGCAGGATATAATAACAAGTGACGGGTCAGCACACTCCAAAGTATCACAAATACAGTATATACTGGTATATTATAGACACAGGGGAGATAGCACAGCTGAAACCCTTTAGAGGAACACTTGAGGGGGTGAGAAGAGGTGGAACTAATCCCGTGGTCAGGGGGGGCTGAGTCTGAGGGGACATCATTTACAGGCGGACAGGGATGAGAGGCGCGTGGAGAGCACAGACTGTGAGACAGGTTTGCAGATAACAGTCTGGAGGGCAGATGCCGTGACATTTGTTGTCGTGGTGTGCCACTCTTTAAGCCAGGGGCTGAAACGTCACATGCTTTCTCGCTGGTTGCATCATGCAGAATGCTAGAGATGGCAGCGAGTGATCAAACACAACAACATCAATGGCGCACTCACCCACAGCCAGGACTGCCTTGATATGTGGAGTATAGAAGCTGCAACATCTTATATAAGCGTTGATTCTTTTCTTTCTCCTCCCATCCTCTCATCATTATCAAAGAATCAGGATTCTGTCTATTTAAATATGCATAAGAGACTGAAAACGGCTCAGACTGATTGATGGGACCACACTGAAACAGATACAATTAGACGTAATTAAATCTTGCAAAGCCTATGCTGTTTGCCAATTGCTCATTGGAAGATGATTCTATTTGCCGAGGGGCTTTGGTAATGTTGCACAAACTCCCAGTCAAACAAAAGAAAGGCATAATCCCCCTCTTCTTATATTGTGGGCCATTCGTCTGAATTCCATCTGCGGCTTAAACAGATTTCATTTACAGCAAAACCAAATGGCAGGAACAAATTGACAGCAGAGCAGAGGTGATAAATAATTCAGCAACTTCTTGATAGGCGTTTATCAGTTTTTTCCCTCCGTCTCCTTGGGTTGAGCTCTCGCCTTATTAGCGTTAGTGTTGAGTTTCATAAAGTTCTCGAATTCCTTTCCCCCTCTCGTGAGACTACACCTTGACCTTGTCTAATGTGCAAGAAAACAGAGCTGACTCCCAGCAATTTTGGAGCAGAGTGTTTGGACATTCATGTATTCATCTCCAGAGGAGTTCAGATGCTGAGACGCTGGGATTTTTGTGAAAAGGACTTCACGCCGGGAACAGACAGGGGCCGGCTGGTGCTCATTCTAATCCGGAGCAACCAAAAAAGGAGAGTAAACAAGGTGACTGGCTTCTTCTAACAACACCACTCAAAACACAACAGGCACCAAAGCCGAATCCGAGAGGCTGAACTGAGAGGTTCAAAGCTGTTTTTAGGTCTCCATGGGTCAAGCTTTCCTCTGAAAGTGTGACTTTTTGCCTCAATATATCAAATCTTTTTTCTACAGCTATGGTGCGGTTAGGCAGTGACTCCTAAACAGGAGTAGCTGCACCCAGGGGTACCTCTGCAGTTGCCAGCGGGTACTTGGTGAGGATGTAGGGCAGCTCAACAAATTTGTTATGACTAGTCAGTAATTAATAGTTGAAATACTCAGGGGGGAAAGTCATAAATAAATGTTGGGATGGCACGTTTCTGCAAACCAGACACATTTCTGAACCACTACCACGAAACCAGTGTGCTAATTTACAGGTAATCACCTCCACACTGGTCTTGTTGTGTCACATTTTAACAGTTGGGTACTCACTTGCACTAACAATCTCATGCAAAATCTAATAGCAAATATTTGTTTACTGCTGTATTAAAGCAATGAATTGTTTGTACAGTACCTTTTGGAAACACAACACTGGTTTTTGGTTTCATCTCGGACTCGGTCACAACCCATCCACTCCCACTGTGGACTTTGTTGCTCTTGATACTGCCATGCATACAGAATCCAAAGGCTGCAAGGAAACATTTTTTAAGGACATATCTGTGGTTTGCAGTAATGTGCAATGGCAGCAATTTTATTCCAGGTTAAAAATAGTTCAGTTTGATAGCTAAAGTTATTGAAAGAAAGATGGTTACAAGGTGGTTGAAATGACCAACTTTTGAAAGGTAATAAAATTTGGTCAAAATTACTTTTGAATACTAAATTTCAAGAAAAGACTGTGACAGAATTTGCCTGTATATAGTTAGTGGCGTTAAATAACATCAAGTTTAACAATTTATTCAAATGAACACACTGAATTGGTGCATTAGATGAAAAAGACTGGGAGTCAGTGCTGTAAGCTGTTCAGGTTTTTACTAAAGATAACTGCACTCGCTGCTTTTTATTTGCCTGATTGGATTGAATCTTAAAATGTTGAGTCTTACACCAGTGAGTTCAACCTTGCCCTTCTGCACCCTTGAAGGTTGATTTAGTGGTGCTCTGAGTCTCCTCTGTTACTCGGCGAATATTTGTGACTATCTGGATGTGTTTTTAACCTCTGGACCTGTAGAGGAGCATTTATTCCAAACAAGCCCTCCAAGCTGTCTTCTCTGGCACTCACAGCAACTGCCACCACTAATCAGGATACAAGCACTGTGTGGATGGGAATACTTCCTGCTGTGCCTGTTGATGCAGCCCGAGTGTGAGAATGTGATATAAAGACACGGACACAGTTTCTATGCGAACGTGTCCTTGACTGGTAGCCGTGCACGCTGTCCCTGAGAGCACATATATGCTTCTTTTGTAGCCATGTGAGGAAAAACTTTCTGTTTATCAGTCGCTGTGAGGAGTGAAACCGCGGCAGACTCCCCATTTTTAAGACATGTCTGCTAATTATGCAGCCCTCCCTCAGGCCATATTCCATCAAATTGGCTCATTGAATTGCAAGTGAAGCCAAGACTTAGTTCTCTTCTTCTGGAAGAATGCAATGCATGTATAGAGCAGGACTATCTTACCCTTTCACAGCTTGAAAAGTATTTACCTGCATCCACAGCTAGCTCATTTTAAATCTGGCCCAGAATAGTGCTTAGACTTGTTTCGAGCTTTGGACTATTGTTGATGGCAATTTAGTGGGAGGCGATTAAAGCAAAGCCTGACACAAATTAAAGTCAGGGTCCATTGTTGATTGCATTTTGACTTCTAACAAGGCCCAGGCTTTCGGATACCCAGGCATTTTCATTAAGTCTGTTTTTGAACAGAATGGAAATGGAGGAGCAAGTCTTTAACACTCGACCCACATAATGGACTCGAAAGGAGCTGAACGTTTAAGAATGGTCCCTTGGCCCCCCCCTCAGACCAAATATCTTTCTGCAATGCCTAGTAATTAAGAAGCACTGATTGCCGTTTTAATGACTCCCTTCCAGTGCTCAATGTATTGGCAGTGAGCAAGGGTAGCTGAGTGTGTGTGTGTGTGTGTGTGTGTGTGTGT
>JAOWBC010001486.1:22957449-22972172 GCA_028566105.1 Hypoplectrus providencianus
ATTACCTGGATGAAGCGGTTCGGAAAATGAATGAATGAATGAATGAATTATAAAGGGGGCAGGGGGTGGTAGTCCTTATATTAACTAATATTAATATTGTAGCCCTTTGGATACCCAGTTGCAGTTGTGGTTCTAGACCAGTTAAACTGTGGAGGCAGACTGGGGACACTAGTGATTTTAGTGGTACCATATATAGCACCCTCAAGCCTCTAAATATGGGACATTACTTAACCTCCTTCCTAAGAGGATAGCATGACATGGTACCAATGGAATCATCAGGACTTTTAATGCTACAATAATTTGGACTGTAGGGTTTAAAGGGGCATCATGCCAACCAAGATTTAAGGGGGACAGGCCTAAAATTACAGGGTCAATGACTGTCCCTGACCCCCTGAGATCTGCCAATGCCAAGTTGGCTTCTGCCCTGCACCCATTGGCCCTTTCATTAAAAGGCAACAGCTTGGATCTATGTCATCTCACTGTCAGCTGAAATCATTCACACACGCTGCAATGAGAAATAAACTGGGACACATTTGTAATGTTTATGTTCATTAAATGGCTCCTGAAAACTTTGTGTCAAGTCTTCAGAGTTTATACTTAAACATTAATGACTCAATAAGCAAGATTCTAAGTCAACTTTTAGAAGAAAAAGAAAAAAAAAAGTTGTTATTTATTAAGACTTTATACTTTACAACTCAGATAATCTGCTTCATCAGGACTGCGTGGGTGGGGTTTGA
The DNA here is from genome assembly GCA_028566105.1 of Hypoplectrus providencianus. Lineage (NCBI taxonomy): Eukaryota > Metazoa > Chordata > Actinopteri > Perciformes > Serranidae > Hypoplectrus > Hypoplectrus providencianus. Next base: position 22,958,187 of record JAOWBC010001486.1, read on the forward strand.
ACAAATTCTGACACTGCTGGCAACAGAAGCAAAACTGCCCCAAAACTGTCATGATGTTCTGATTCAGACGTTGCTAAATTCTAAACCAAAAGGGAAAAAAAAACCCAGAATGGCTCACTCTGAAAACCTGACTGAAGGCCAAACCCTTTCCCCCCTTTGGAAGCATCTCAGGTCGGCTGAAGCTTCCCCGGTTGGAAAACACCGCCATGATCACTAAACACACACAGTCACACACAGCACCTGTCACCTCCCTGATGCTGACACTCCCAACCTTCCTGGCACTGTGGTTTTCTCAGTGGTGAGATGCTTGCATTGTGAAAATTGCCTCCTCCTCGGGGAGCTATTCAATCACTCCAAGCTCCAGCCCACAACAAAACGGGCAGTCCACCCAGAGAGAAACTAATGTGCGATTCCGCCTCTTTGCCACGGAAGGCCAGGAAAAGAAAAATATCCCTTTCTGAAGCAATGAATGGGCTGCTTCCTGGGTTATGGGTGCTCCAATGAGTTGATTAACTTCACAAGGGCAAAATGAAACTTTTTGCTGACCAATTTATGTGATGGGTGGCGAGCCAAATGATGTGTTAGAGGAGAGATGGGTTTCAGGGCACCACTCATCTCTTCAAATGAGACTTGTGGATTAAATCAAATTGAAGACATGCATAGGAATAAGTGACTAGCACTTTGGGAGGCCATGTACACAGACAACTCGACTCAGTGTCTTCATTAGCTGGGCTGTCTGAAAAACACAGCTGATTGGCTGTGTGTGGACTTGCATAGTGGCCCTGTCATTAATTATGAATACACTCGGTGGTGATGCCACACCATGTCCGACTGACCAGAGCTGAGATAATGACAACTGAGGTCAAAATATCAAGCGCTACCTCCCCACATTTGTATTCTGGTCACTAACATGAGCCCAGACTCACAGGCACAGTTCTAAGCTAATAGCTGTATAGAGCACTTTAATACTTCTTCAACTTCTGATATAATTGTTTGAGTCATTTCTCTCTGTATGTAAAGGGTTTTGGAACATTTATACATGTATGTTATTTATTTCTTTATCTTGTCTTCATTTTGTTTAAGTGTTTTGCATTGGAAGGGGAAAGGGATTTAATTGACTGAAACAAAAATGACAGCAGAATATTTAACCTAAAAGCAAACTTTACCCTGACAGATGAATATATATGGAAGGAACTGTTAAGGAGACCTCAATTCAACCAAACCTTCCAGCAATTTCAGCAGAGTGCTAAGCCGAGGCAGACCTCTACCTATGTTATCTGGAAACTTTGCAATCCAACATGATCTTTCATTTGGCCTTTGATTAAAAGTTTGAAAAGTCTCGCAAGCAGCGGCGTCTCGTTTTAGATTCAGGCCCGCTCTCGCTTTATCTGACACTTTAAAACTGCCTAAGAGATCTGTGGTACAAAATATTAGTCAACAGACACTTCATAGAAATGAAGACTCAGAAGCAAATGGTTCCAAGTTCTTCTTGGGTGTTGAATGCCAAGGTAAGTGGTAACTGATCTAAAACACAAAGTGGATGATGACTCAGTCTGCATTTCATAATTAGTGTGACACTCTGAGCATACTGTGTGAAGCATTTATCTCACTTAGCAGACAAGTCTGTTCCTAGAATTGAAACTCAGACAAGCCAATTTTAAGAGTTTAAATATTTTGATGAGGAAATTTAAATGGTTTTGATGTATTTTTTTGTTGTGCACATTTAAATTATGTGGAACCAGGCCTACATGGGGCTGTTGTGGTTAGTCTGTTGCATGTTGTCCCCGTGTCAGGATGCTTCAGTTGGGATAGGGTCCAGCCCTCCATGACCCTAGTTAGGATAAGCAGCTAAAGATAATGAATTAATGAACATGCACAATCAAACATCCTCAACCAATTGTTTTACTTTAGCAGTGGTTTGGACCAAGTATTTCTACTTGATACATATAAGGTATTTACTGAAACAACTCAGGACAAAAAAGTGCAGAAACTACTAAAGTCAAACTCTACCTGTATCTGATTCTTTTTGTACTCAGAGCTAGAAAAATATGACTCTTTGTGTGGTTTTGTTTGCAGCCAATCACAGCAAGATTTCTTCAGTTTAACTCAACACGTATTTGGCTCTCTACTGTAGCAGCTACCACCCACAGTCCGTGGTTTGTTGAAGTCAAACATGGAGTTATTGGATTAAGTTTGATGAAAGTAAAGCTAAAAATACACGTCTAATAAAACAGAACAGGAATGGTGTTAAATGATGTCTCCTTTGGTTTGAGTATCACTTTAAGGTCACTGATATTTGTATTGGTAGGCGAACCGTTATAGAAGTTTGCGTCCATGTACTCTGCTCATCTCATCCCTCCGACCCTAATAGGATGGCGACACGGAAGGCATTCAGCTTGGAGGTGATTAGGAGGCTTCGTCATCCATTCAGGTCCTGAATCCCACCCTTCTTGTCGGTGAGTCACGACCCAAAGGTAGTAAAGAGTCTTAGGTCTGCTGCTGGCTGTCTGCCCTCGTCTCCTGAGACAGCAGGGAAGAGATTGTCTCCCTGCTTCTCTGGTACTAAAGAGCAAAGTTCATCCAAAGGCCGGCCCTCTGTCTTCGTCCTCTGGGACAGCAGTGGAAGTCTGTCACAAAAGAGCAAAAATTCTTCCTAAAACAGAAAAGAACCAACTCTGTTCCTGCACTCTGACTTTCATGGCCATGGCCCCCTCAGAAAGAGATGTTTTTTTTTTTATTTTTTTATTTTTTTTTTATCTTAGTTTCTCTTATGTTTAGCCTTCGAACATCAGCTCCCATACTGATGGTGCAGGGGAGTCAGGTCCTCCCTTTTAAAACTGAGGTGCTCCTCTCTTTTTTTATTAGTTTTTGCTAGACCAGTAGGTTCAATCTGCTTTCACTCCCACCTTGTCGCACATGGATGCTAAATCAGGAGCCTTTTCCAAACTCTGGGTATCTCTGTGCATCAAACTATGAGGTGATTTCAACACATGGATACCATTGTGAATTAAAACAAAACTACTTGATTATATTAAGGCAAGGAAAGTATTTCATTAAGGTTTGGGAAAGATAGTGATTATGGTTAAAATAAACATCGTGGTGTTGTATGAAGGTCATGTGTGTTTGACCCATCCATCCACCCTGCCTACTTACTTCACAGACTTTGTCACCCTTTAAACGATGTTACAGATTGTGGGGCACTCGCTCTGAATGTCTAATTTTATGGCGTTTTTCATTGGAAAAAGTCTGGTTTGTCTCATACAGATGCTGAATTGTGGTAAAATGGTAAACGGACTACACTTAGCATTTTTCAAGTCTTGCGACCTCTCAGAGTGCTCATTCATTCATTCATTCATACTGGTAGTCGAGGCTACATACTGCAATCAGGAATTCATTCATTCACTGATGAACTCAGCATTGAGAACAATTTGGGGTTCAAGGATCCTTGGATATGTAGGCTGCAGTGGTCAAGGATTGAACCATGACCTTCCGCTAAGTGGGTGGCTGTGCTACCATCTGAGCCACAGCGTCCCGTAAATCATCAGATACTGATGCTTGTGTGTCAGTTTCAGAGGTATCACTTTTTGATTACCTGGGAGTCGAGACTGGTCTGGTACATAAGACTTGACCACTTTAGGTGAATTTCTTATTTCTCTGACTGTCAGAGAAGTCCCGGAAAGAAACTCAGACTGATATTCTGACATCTTAACATCTTAAGCCTTTTATTATTGATCATCTGCTATCAGAAGGGTGCTGAAGAAACTCCCCGATACGGGTTTGTCTCCCTCTTGGTCTGTGTTTTATGCCAAAGTGAGACATGAAGGGGTAAGAGACAGATGCTTGTGTCTTAGCTGTTCACTGGGAGCTGCCTTGTGTGACTTTAACTACATTCCACCTTTGCTCAGCACTGGAATTAAGCAGTCTCACATGTCTGGGTCTCTGACTTTCAGATCCAGCAGTACTTGACTGCTACTGTGGCTGTATATAACCCACATATGTTACCCCCCTTTATATCAGGTGATGCACTGAGCCTGACCTTGTGTTAGACAGCTGTTCTACACCAGCTTCTGCATGCCAGCAAGGACAGATAAGGTGTGTCAATCAGTCAATGGGGCTCCAATAGGTTGACCTATGACTTAAAATAAAGCTTGAAGCGGTGCACACTGCGACCGTGGCTCCAGGCACACAGACGGGGCCCTCTCACCTGCTCCTTTGTCTTTCTCATATAGTTTTCCCAAGGAATATCTGCATGGTGAATACAGAGAGTCAAGCTCTGACTGAGACAGTTGTGGTCTCATCGACTGGACTTGCTAGCACACATAGATGACGGCACTTTTTTTTAGATTTTAATGGCGGACCCATGCTGTCTGAGAGTCAGGGGAGAAAACAGATCAAAATAGTGTGAGGAACCAGCGAGCAGAAACTGGTCCAGCATGTTGGGCAGCCTATGTGACACTGCATCATATCCTCAATTTAAAGGCCAACCAAGGGGGCACTTCATTTTGTTTTCTGCACTGGAAGGGCATTGCAACACACTTTTTCTTCATTTAAAGGTACCTAGTTCACTTCCTCTGGGGAAGATGCCACCCTAGAGGGCAGCGCATCATATTTTCTCCATTTAAGGTCAACAAAGTTGGCACTTTAATCACATTTTCTGCAATGTAAGTTGCACCCTAGACTGGAAGGGTACTGTACAGGACACTTTATTATATTATATTGACCACAGGGGCACCTAAAAGGCCACTTCATGACGTTTTCTCCATATACCATGCACTGCATTTTATTTTCTCCGCTGGAAGGATAACATCAAGAGAACTTTCTTATGTTGGGCTGCCATACGGGCATGACACTATTGGACAAAGGAGCATGGTGGCCCAGCCCCTGAGTCCACCAGTGACAACAAAGCTTTCATCATTTACCACTTACAGTATCGCAAAATATTAATAATGAATTTTTACAAGCAGGCGCTGGTTTAGCAACACATACTATCTGTTTATATCTACCAGTATCTTAATTCTCTTTATCTTAAGAATAATGTTTAGATACAACAACAACAACCGATTAGTGTCTCATTCACATACACTAAGTATATTATAAGTGTATGACTCGGTTATATGAAAATTGTCAGATGTCAGTTTGCTGATGTGTTCTGAAAGACACAGAGGCCCTCGGTCACCTCGGCAAATGCATAAACTTTTGGCAACCCTATAAGCTTGTTGTTGTTCCACAGTCCAAGCCCCTCCAAAATGTTTAAAAAGGGAGGAAGGGAGGGAGAGAGGCGGAGGGATAGAGAGAGAGAGAGTGATAGAGAGAGAGAGGACGGACTAATCCGCCTCAGTGACTTTGGGACAGGCTTGCTTCTCCTTCAGGGGTGGTGAACATGGCTGAGAGCTGCCAGCCTGCATGCACAAAGACAGACTGATCCCACATGAGCAGAAGAGACAAAAATGAGAGGAAAAGCAGAGCAGTGATAGTGACAGTGTAGTACAGCGGCATGTCAGAGCGGAAAGGTCACATGAGCAGTGTAGGTCTAGTAATGCAGTCGTAACAGATGTGGCATCAAAACGGGACATTTCATAAAGGCTTGTAACAGAATGTGAATCATCCTTTTTATTACCGACAAACTGCATCCAAGGCTGACATAAACACGTTATTTTTGTGGTTATTTGAAGTTTAATCACCACTACATGAACTGTTAAAGCTTAATTATGGTTGACTCCTTGAATCTCGTACATATAAAAGACTGAGCACAGGGACAAAACTTTTCAAATCTTCAATCATAAGTACTTTGACGTGAAATTGTGATTAGTCATTTTCAGATCCTTTTAGTAGATTTTCTTTTGGCTGAGCCCCAAGTGCTTGAAAAGAAAAAGAAAAAAGTGAGATTTTCCTCCTGGTCCCATGGGTTGTTGCTGCCACGGGCGGTTACACTGGCATGCTGGCCCTTTCACTGCGAGACATTAAGTATGATTGTTTGATGAAGAGACCTTGTAAACAGCCTCAAGTGCAACTCGGAGAACAGCAGCTCGTAAGCAGAAGGTTTTAAGAATTTTAGTCATGCAGTTTCTGGGGAAGTTGAAGGACACAGCAGCCAATTAATTAATGAAAATAGTCAATTAAATGTTTTGCAACTCTTCAGATTTTTTTTTTTTTTAACTTTCCAAACATCATGGAAACCTTGAGTCATGGTCAAGTAAAAGTAGCAATAAGAGTGTAGAAACACGCTGTTACAAGGAAAAGTCCTGCATTTCAATTATGCTTTCTCTCATAAATAATACCTAAGAATAATAAAATAAAATAAAAAAAAATGGGGCATTAATTCTGTGGTGTTTACACTGTGGAAGAAACATGTGGTTACATTAAGCCAGTCCCATGTATAAACTAACAGGAAGTAAACTGTTTTAACCCGGAAGTCCTTAGCCATCACCAACACTTACCAAAATAAAAGTCTACACAGCATATATATTTTTTTTTTTTGTTGAATGACAATTTTCAACAACATACAACAACAATAATTATTTACAACAGTAATATTGTGTAAACTATATTAATGGTTCGGGTTAAGTTAAGTTTATCTTGTTGCCTTTTAACTATGTAGTGTAACAGTCTTGTAACACATACATGTGGTTACAGATGTACTGATTTGCCAAAAAAACAAAAAACACAAGACAAGACAAAGACATTAAATGCACAATTGTAAATGTTCTTGCAAAGATTAAAATTGTTGTGTCTAAATTAAGTAACTACCAAAGCTGTTATGTAAATGTAGTCGTGTTAAGTGTTAAGCAGCATAAAATATAAATACTTCAGTGAAGAGCATGCACTTCAAAATACTAAGTGCAGTATTTGAAACGCTTTCAAAATAGCCCATTAAATCTATTCACTTTTTTTTTTTCATTTCTGCCACCAATAAAGTGCATTTCCTGTGAACAGCATTTATCAAGATATTATCCAGGATTTGTAATCAGAGGAGCAATTACATTTGTCATCGTTGTGATCTAGATGGAACTGGATTAATCTCCAGGATCAAACAGGATAATTCAGGTAAAAGGAAGAGTGAGAGGGCATTTTTTACACTTGAGCTCAGCCGTGAAATAGGATTTAAAACCAGGTGCGATCAGATTAGCAGCCATCCATACATTTGCTTATCATTTCGCACTATGAGGGAATAATTCAACAATTAGCCCTGCCAGGATTTCCACTTAGAGGTCGCCTGTAGAGGTGATTTTGCAGAGCGCTCTCTTTATGGCCGTCATTATTTTCACTGGTTATATGCAGTTTATTGTGGTGTAATGATTTGTGACATTCATCGGTTTATTCATGTGCCAAAGTCCATGTAAACATTGCAGGAAATTACATTTACTCCAAATGATTTTTCACAACACTGATGCCTGTTTTTCTTCCCGTCTCTGCGCTCACATTTGGCTGCATATAGTCTTAGATTGGTTTTGGACACTACACCTTGTTTATCTCCTCGTGCTGTCTCTACTTGTTTGTGTGTGTGTGTGGGAAGCTGTATGTGCTTGTGTGTGTTCATTCATGCAGGCGCACACAGGCCATCTGTTTGGGCTAGATAGGCCACCTTTTACCGATCCTGTGTGTGAACAACCCTCAACTGAATCCAGCGCCGGCTCAGAGCTGACTGATGTGGACGGCTGGGGCTATCTTACCAAACAAAAACCTAATTGCCAGTCTTATCTCTTTTCAAAATGTCAAGCAGTGGATAAATCCTAATTTACCATTATGGAATAATAAATTGCAAATCATGCATATTCAACTTGCCACCAGATGGAAATAACAAGTTGTTATAGCTTTGATTGGCTGGGATATGAAGTAAAAGTTGATTTTTTTTGGCCTTTTCTCCACCACAAAGGCCCTCTTGACACCACTGTAGCAGCTTTTCAACAGGAAATGTACCTGCTGTGCTGCGTGATATGCATGTGCAAGTTTTTATTGACTCTGGTTAAGATATCTTTGCAATTCAGCCTCAGCGCGCCGCTTCTCATTCTCTGAATTAATTCAAACTCGCACAAAAGGCGAGTTTATGCCTCAGCCAAAGGCGTTATCTTCACCTGTGTGGTTTTTCGTTTCTGCGAGAACAGATCGGCTCGTCGTCATTGTGATGACGCGGGTGTCACTCGTCAGTCTGCCAAAGTCTCTCCCCGGATGGGATTAAAAAGCAACCTAATGTTATTACAGTGCACTATACATGTCTTTGTGTGTGCGAGCATGTATGCGCGCTGAATAAGATTAAAGTAACACAAACAGACTTCTCTCTTCAGACACAGAAGCGAGGACTCCTCTGCTCTCCTACTCCCCTTCCTCTCCTCTTCTTCAGCTGCCAGTGTCATCGTTCTGGATCAGTGAATGGGCCAGATGGCTGCAGAACACAGTCCCCTCTCTCTCCCTTCTTCCCTCCACGGCTCACACCACCGTTCTTTTGGAGCCCCCTCTATCAACACTTCTCCATCTCTTTCTCCCCCCCCCACCCCACATCTCTTCTCTCTCTTCTATCTGTACTCGCTCTCTTCTGTCTCTCTCCTGGCGCTGTAGCTGAGGATACACTCCTCTCAGTTGCCCAGGGCTCTGCTGTCAAGCCTTTCCCAAGCTCAACTTCCCAAGCCTGACGGCTGTGTGTCTCCTGCGTCGTCTCCCTGAGAAATGAAAGGAACCTATACCGGCGCATTGCTCACTCTCCTGCTCCTCATCCGCCCCCTCCTCCTCATCCTCTCCTTGATCTTCCATACAGCCAGACACTGATGCATTAGCATTTTTTTTTAGGAAATAAAGTGGGGAACCAGGGGGACTATCAGCAAACCAAAACCAACAATCCTCTCTTTTTTATTTCTCTGTAGAATATTGCACTGTGTGTTAATAACGTCATGTTTGGAGGAGCTTAATTAAACTTAAGGCTGATGAGTTTGAGTCATTTAAGCAGCTGCATTACATTTAATTCAACATTTACCATAACAAGAAATGCAATCTCAAAGATAAACAACCTTGAAATGTCAAATTCAAATTCGCAGAATGAGTTTTAGATTTAATTCAAATTTCCTAGTGCAAATCACAAAACAAATGTAAACAAAGCAAACTTTTTGTTATTCTTTGGACCAAACTAAAGAGCACTGTGGCAAAGGAATCACTGTGAGATAGAAATTGGATTTGGGTGAAAAAAGTAACCGAAGCCATGGTGGTAGAACGGAAGAGAACGGATCAGAGAAAAGTTCAAATCTTCAGTTTGTGTTTTTGTATTTGGACACTTTGAAACTCTGTTTGACAATCCAAATTCAATCCAAAGTTTGGATTGTTTCATAAAGCACCTTTATTTTTGGAGACATGTTGATTATAGAGTTGCAAAGCCATTGCCAATGTTAAGCAGTTCTGCAAAAGCTTGGATTCAGCTCAGTGACAAAGAGTTTTCAATGTCCGGTGCCAAAGTTCTGAAAATTCTTGCTTCATCTGTGCATGGCAGATAAAGCGTGCATGGTGGGGTTCAGCTGCACATAGTAATCGTGGGACTGTGATGTGGTGCAGACTCTAATCTCCTGCATGTCCGTCCACCACGTCCACCTGCAGAAAGAGAGGTGCACAACCATCCAGTTTGGCTGTACAGTAGTTCCTGAGATTCTGAGCCCATAGATGTGTGTTGGGTTCTAAATCTGGAGCAGCCAATGTGCGAGGAAATGTTTGATTTCGGAGAGTAAATGAGCTTTCTGTGCTCACGTCCACACTGTTTTACATCTCACACACATGGCAACATGGGAGAGATTTGTTTTCCTTTCGTATTGTCAGTTTCCTTCCTTTTCCTTCTGAATAATTTGAACCCGAGCCCCTTTATTCCTTCACCCTCACTAAATACTGACCCAAGCCATGATCTCCATAAACTTCATCAAGTTGTTGCTAAATCTAACTGAACTGTCACAACAGAAACCCAATTTATTTCTCAGTTGTATTTGAATATTTGAAGGACATAGGTACTTCAAATAATTTCATTTTGTCATTTGACAATTGAGAAGCATTTCAGTTTAAAAACACTAAAGCAGCCATATAAAAGCTTTTGGAAGTTAAGAAAAAAATACAGAAACATATACACAATTTACAATTCAAACAAGTAGGAATATAAGTATTAACAATTTAGACATGTGGAAATGTATATATATATATATAATGAGTATCAGCAATTAAAAAATAAAATAAAATCTAGGTATATACAATATAGACAGAGTCAACAGTTAAAGTTGTACATTTAATACATTTTAAAAGTGACTTGAAAGAGGTATTGTGTTAATACTGCAGTGATTCAACACAATATAACACTCATGTTACTTTTATTTTAAAAATCCACAGTATTTCAGGTGTCTAAACTTGACACAGAAAAAGAAGCAATACCAAGATTCCTTTGTTTAAGCAATACAGACCATACAATACCATAAATTGGTTTCTACATGCATCGGTACAGTACATTAGGTACAGCAAGATTTCTCCATGTTGCAAAGGTTGTATCAAGGTACCATTAATACAGGCAAACCTTACCCTACCCTCAATCGGTCCGGATATTTAGCCTGCTCAGATAATGGGTGTTTGCAATTCATTGGTGAGCCTCTTGGTACCCAACACAGACAGCGTTCGATTGCTGATTTCTGAGCACCCAGCCAACTCAGATCTAGGCCTTTTGTCAGGGAGCTCCAAAAAACTGTCAGCAAGTGGAAAATCAGCAATAAAGTCGTGTAAAATGGGCTTGACATGATAAGCATTTACGTCAGCATGCTATATAAAGAAAGCTGCAGCTACATGTGCACCAGCATCAGTTAAACCTATAGTAACTCAACAGGTGTAAAACTGCAAATATTAGAAATAATTGCAGTTGTGGAAAATCTTTGAACATGTTTTCTCTCCCTGAGCCCTCACACACTCTGCCTTCCTTCTTAATCTCACAGCGCTCTTCCAGACCTTTCATGTGTCACGCCGTGTTGACTGTCAGGATGTTTTATTAGCCCCGGCCTATGTAAAGCAATAAAAAGCAATTGCATTACGCATTAGAAAGAGGGCAATCAATAAATCATAACTGATCATGTGGTGCACGCTGCAGCACGATGAATTCTCACCATCGCTCCACACACGTTAAGCAGCGTGATTCATGTATTGTTTGTTTTCGTCTGCATTTGGCTGTAATTATCTCAATTATTACCCCCGCTCGCCCAAACCTGACCCCGACACGAGGTCAGGGGCGAATACGAGAGTAATATCGTGGTGAGAGCCCCGAGGGAATTTATTATCATAGACACCCCGCAGGTAGTGCTACACAAACCGTCAGATCAATACTCATCATTTAGCGGAACACATATGTGAAAGGTGAAAATGTAATTTTCGCCTCCATTTGGCTGCTGCAGACTAACAGCCTTGAGTGTAGCTGGAAACACATATAGTGCAGCCATTAGAGTCATCTGTTCTCATAAAGAGTCACGGCCCTTTGAGGCGGCTGTAAATATGAAGCTTGCTTTGCCTTTCTTTTGATTTCTATCTTTCCTTTTCCCCCAGCCGGAGAGCCACTGAAGGCAGCTTTGTGTGTCTCCGTGTGTGCGCGCAGATATTCTCATGTCTTAAAAGGATGTGGGTGTATATGAGAAAGCCAATTACAGTGTTACAGCTCTGACAATCTGACAGCTTTTCCACTATGACATTGCAAGAAAGCCATTGTTTGCTGAAAACTTTTTTTTATCCAGATCAATACCCTTCAAGGTGTAATAGCATATGCCCAGAATAAATGATGGAACATGTGTGGATGTGTGTGTAACAGGCCGGAGAAGTGTGTCCCAGAGGCCTATCTCTCTGGAGCTAATTACAACATACCCATTAGGCGCCAGGCATGCTGGTCTCAGCTGGAATTGGGTTTTAATTGGACCGCCTTAATTGGTTTATTGCACTTGGAGGTAGAATTGAATGCGGCGGCAAAATCTTGCTGTGAGGCGGTAAAATGGGATCTGAAATGTAACAGCAAGGGAACAGTTCTGGAGGTTTTCAGTCCACCTCAGCCTGGCAGGTTCTGTATTATTAATGACTCCAGTTCGGTTGCATATGTCTTGTGACTCTCCGTGGATGGCTATGGCTTCACGGACGCGTTTCAAACCATTCTCTCCCTCGCCAGAGAAACTCAAATTAATATATTGGTGCAAAGAGCCAAAGCTGTAATTTGTTGAATGGAGGCTAATGGTAGGGGCGTGTTCCCTCCTGACTGGGTTCACACTTAAGTTAAGTGGGTAATTTAAACAATTTTCACAGATAGCAATGCTTAACATGGTATTATAAACCCAGCTGCTCCTTCTTCACTGACATCTGACCTTTTTCATTATCTACGACAATTAGGTTCCTGATAAAATAACCTCCATTAGCTCCTCTCTGACGTCCTGTTTTACCTGCTCCCGGCTCTTCACTCCTCACTGGTTAATATCAGTCAAAGCACACATTGAAATGATACAAAATGATATGCAGAAGTCCCCACAGAAAGAGATTCATTTTCACTGTGTACACTTGAACAGGGCAAAGCCACTCTTTTACAATTTTTACAATTTATGCGCATGATACTCTCTTTTTTTTTTTTCTCCGCTGAAGTTTGTAGTGCATATAATAAAAGGAGCATTGAGATTCTGCACTCGACTCTAGTTTAGAATATATCTTAAGGACAGGAACACTCTGCAAATACAAATGTTATTCTATATATTGTGGTGTAAATTATTTCTGCATTTACTTGGAACTGCAGTTAAGCACATATCCAGACTGTTTAAACGAAAACCAGGTTTCAGTGTGTCTGAAGTACTCACACAGAGCCCATTACAGAGCTGTTAAATAATCAATCCCTGAGTCTGAAGCTCATTCAGCCGCACTGGTGTGTGTACAACTTCTAACTGAGTAATGTCAGACATTTCCCCTGAAAAAATGACAAAATAAAAGCTCAAGTTGTTTCGGGTGTGGCGTTAATGGAACACAATGGAAATTTTGGGATGCATTTATAGCTGGAACCTTTATGGTGCAGCACAGTTGAGCTGCATTATAATAGCTACCATCTAAATGACCACAAATGAATGTGGTTTACTGTGTTTATTGGTTCATTAACTTTATGTGATTGGCTGGAAAAACTGCTATAACCAAACAAAAAGCAGTAATAAAAAAAGGATCAAAAACATGACAGTTTTATGAACACGGCTGGAATAATGAGATTTTGAACACATTATTCACACAAGCTGATGTGATTTATTTTATGTGGAGTTTTTGGAAGATAAAGTCAGTGGTCGGTGTTGAACTTTTTGATATAGGAATGAATCTTTTTCTGCCAAAAGTCAAACTTGAAATGCTCAATTTGAGTTAATTTGGGTCTGAAATATCTATATCAGAGGAGCCAGGTTTGATAAGGTACATGCTGTATGTATGAATGAAATGATAAACAGTGGAATATTAAAAAACAATGCATGCATTTCTACGTAACCTTCAGGGGCTGCACAGAATATCTCAGGGGACCGCCGTTGGTACCCTGAGGAGCACCTCGACCCCCGGCGATGCAGGAGGAAAGCCAAGAGGATTATCAGGGACCCCGACCCGGCTACAAACTGTTCTACCTGCTGCTGTAGGACCAGCAGGAACCAGACCTGCACCACCAGGTAGGATGACACCTTCACGCCGGTCACAGGACTCTGGAGTTATTGAGCTCCTGAGATCATCACTCCAGCAACCACCATAATGCCTTTTCACCTACACAAACTTAAATTCCTGCAGTTAATTTTCAACTTGTTGATGTTAGCATTTCTGGTGAAAATAAGTACATTCACTCAGGTCCTGTACTTTTACTTGAGTATTTCCATTTCATGTAACTTTATACTTCTACTTCACTACATATAGATGCAAATATTGTACTTTTTACTCCACTAAATTAAGCACACAGCTTAAGTTACTTTTCAGGTTGATATTTAACATGAAAGACTTTAATTATTATAT
>JAOWBC010001486.1:22980922-22996107 GCA_028566105.1 Hypoplectrus providencianus
AACCCTAACCCTGACCCCGACAGAGACATTTTTAAAAGCAGCAGTTTTAACTTGTCATATCAGGAGCCAGCATGGACACACTAGGAAAGTAAAGTATGCACAACAGGATTTATTCAAGCAAGGCAACTGATAATTACCAGCTTTTTGTAGCCAATACTAATAAGATGTCTAATATGATTTTGTTACTCTAGAAAAAGAACCTCGTTTAGTTAATGCACACCTGAGTGCAGAAGCAAAATATTTAACTTTCTATAACTCTAATAGACAAATCTAATGACACCACTATTGGAGACACACGTTCATGCAAAAAAGTTTTTTCTTTTATTTATTTTTCATTGATTGTTTTCAAGTAAATCATTTCAAAGTTCAAATGAAACAAGACATAATCTTTCAAATCCAACATGTCACTGAAAGAAATGAAATCTGTGTTAACAAAGCAGCAAATAGGAAAATAGTAGACTGTCATGTAGCAAAGTTATGATTGGCACATTGGCATATGTACGATCATACTAACAGCTGATGAGATCATAATATATAGTGCATCATTATTATTTCACATACAGAGCCACAGTGATATGAAAAAGGCCTGTTTGAAAGCCTTGTATTTCCGTCCTCCGCTGCAGTAACTCCTGGTGTTTTCTCCCTCCACCCATCACCTGACACCCACACCCACACACTCACACACCTGCTCCCAATCTGCTCATCAGCCCTGCAGACATTTAGCTCAGGTGCTCCCAGCAGCACTAACAAGGGAAGGGCTTTTAGTTAGAGTGATCACAAGACCAGAAACCTGACAATGAAGTAGTTCTAGCATTTATTTCATTCTTTATGCCTGTGCTTCTCCTGCTGTGACAAGTCAAAATAGGGGGCCTTTCATAGATTTTGTTTTGGGGAGACAAGTTGAGAGAATTCCCAGATTTTCCTTGAATAAAAAGAAATGAAGTTCTGTTGCATTTTGGATCAGAACTTGGAGATATTGCAAAGTGCAATTTACCAACTCAGAGAAGTAAGTTTAGTGCTAATTTAGTGTGACTTCAAAAAAAAAATCTTGGCACAGTGTTCATCTATTAGATAGGCCTTTGCCAAGCAAAGCCTGTGCAAGTTAATTTAGATGCTATATGTTTGAACAGAGGGGAATTATTTCCGTTAGATGTAGAAAAACCTCATTCATGAGGCATACACATTCTGTATCACCAGGGGTAAAGCATGAAAACCCACGGGCCATAAATTACTGCAGACATTTGACCATGTGGAGGTAAAAGCTGTTTCGTGTCGGGCGTCTCTCATCTGCGATGGGTCTGCAGAGGTCAGACAACAAGAGCGCCACTCTGATGTATTCATAGCCAAGCACATACATGGAGCCAATGTGTGAAAGTGGCAGTGACCTATGTCAGGTCAAAACACAAACATGACTCCTTCATGGATGCATAAATGTCACAACTATTAAACATGTAGGTTTGTGTTTGTTTGCGGATTATATTGGAGAATTTCAGATTTTCACAATAACTTGAACCAGGTGCACTGATGCAAAATGGGTCAATGCAAACGCTGGAGCTCCAGTGAGGCTCAGAAGGATACAAATGTTCTCGCAGTTGGCAGAATAAACCCTCTGTGCAGATGTCTGACTCAAAATTACAGTAACTCCACACTGAACGTTTGATCTTAGGAGGGAATTTAAAGCTACAGGAGGTAATTTCACACCATGGCAGCTTTATGAAAGAGGATAAGAAGTAATTAAGTGAGAAATGTTAAGCTCAATACCCAGTGATCATGTAAACTACATGCTTGCTTACAAATGGTTGCAGTTGCTTCAAAGGAAGAGCTGGTAATCTACGACTTCACTTTTAGGTCATCGTCTGTCTGTTTGAGGGGAAAATGATGCATTGCCAAATAACTAAGCATTTGAACATATTTGTGAGCTGACATATATATGCAGGTTTTTTTGTATTGCTGTCAACATGCAATTTGTTTTGCAGAAATATTCAATGTAGTTTCTGCCTTTCCTTTTTTTTTCCATGTCACAAACCACCATAGCTGACTTTTCTTGTATTTTCGCTTTATTTATTTTCGGTTTACAAAGTCCAAAAATGTTCTTAACTAATTTAAAGAGGCATGAAAAGAAATGTGCCGAGATGTTGATGCTCATACAGTAACTGTGGGGAATCTTTGGCACCATGACCTATTTACACACAGCCCGAGCGGCCCTGTGAAATAGAATTCTAAATGAATGGGATGAAATGGCACAGTAGTTAGCTCAGAGGAGCAGATAATATTTATGCCTTCTTATAAACAGTGTTGCTTGTCCACATCCATATCTGTGCCTCACAAGTCAGCTTTTGGCAACAAGCTTGACTTGTGTGCTCGCCTCGTCACTCGTGCTCCTGTAATTGAAATGCAAAGCCAGACCTGCAGCATAATCAGATCCTCGCTGATTTGTTTTTAGATTAAGTTCAGGAGTCGTATGGTGTTTGTGCAGTGTGTTGTTCTGATTTGAATGCAGTGAAGCTGGTGATTAAGTTTCCTCCAATATTGTGTCGCACAATATGTTTAGTTCATATGACATTATGCTTATTATTCTTACACATTATGTAAAGCCCGCTCTTCCTGTGATACAATAGCAAAAACAATGGAGAAAAGTGAAACAAAACAAGAAAAATAAAACCTACTTGATAGAGCATATTATTTAAATCAGTGACTGCATCACATGCACACTATCTTCCCAGTTTGGGCTCATTTCTTGGTTTTTGATCATATTCAAGAAATGGTTTGTACAAAAACCATGACAAAACCTATTCACATCCCTGTTTATTTTATCACAATAATGTCCAGGTCTCACCTCATTTCTGTACCTGAGCAGTTGCAGATTCTCACACTGTGAAGTCTGTCTGTCTGAACTGGGATGTGCAGGATTTTGCTTCTCCATGTGAGAGTTAATGTGATATCATCACATCTTTTGCTGTAATATTTTGGTTTTACTCACTAACTGCCATGCAATCTTGCAACCCAGTTGCTTTCTGTCTACAACAGACAATATTGGGGGCTCCAGTGTAGTTAGCATAACCAGATAACAAGGCTTCTCCATTGGGTCGGCCATATGAATGCAGATACATTGTTAAAAAGTCACAGTCAGTAATACTTGGACTAGTGTTTCCAAAGAAAGCAAATTATGAAGCAGAAATTTGAAATGTTGCATGAAAGAAAATGCTAATTAGGGACAATTCCACCAACTGGTCTGAAGAATTCTTCAGGACTTTGATTCAATTGGGGAACTAATAATTGTGCTCTCATGTCAGCTCTTTAATGGACATTTCTGATAGTACATTGCTTTACTCTATTCAATGCCTTTGCTGTTTCTGGGTGGGTTGACTGCAGGAAACCTTTGTGCTCCATGTGACAGAATGTACAATTATATAGAACAGCCTTTATTGTCATTGTATATCATACACACAATTAAATTAGTTTGAGCGGTCTCTAATATAGAACCAAAAAAAAAAAAAAACACTCAGCAAGAACACATTGTACATTCATCCAACTGATTTAAATCATAAATATAAATAAATTATATAGTATTGCACTTTCCAGCAGTGATAATTACACAGTTACAGCCATTGTCAGGAGCTTAAAATCTAATGGCCCACAGGTAGAAGCTGTTATTTAACTTAATGGCAAAGACACATTTCACATTCCAGAGAAGTCTTAGAAACTCCAGATAGGAAGTCCAGGTTTCTTTGGAGGATTTTTTGGTAAATACATATGCATCTGTGTTCGTCCCTTTTTGAACTCGATAGGCCATATTTGATTGAAATGTGTGTTGAATATTGTCCACAACATATTTGGTTTAAAGGAGGTCAACTCTGTGGCAGGAGTTTGTTTTCTCAAAAGTTTGACTTTTGAATATCAGTTCAGAGCCTGAAAACAGTTAATGCTCTTCATGAAGGACGGAACGGCAAAAGTTTTACCGCAACCTTTAAAGTCAACATGAGTTGAGTGTGGGATCCTGAAAAGAGAGATTTTTGATGGAGCCTTATTTACTGCATTCAGTGCCTTTGCCGTTTCTGGGTGTGTTGACTGCCGGTAACCTCGGTGCTCCACATGACAGAATGTACAATTATTTATATGGCAAATTCACATTTCCCATTCCAGAGGAAAAGGCCTTCACTTTTGAATCGCTGGTGCCTTTAAAAGAAAACAAGACGAGAGCATGAGAGACCAACAGAAGTCTTTATGGAATGTTTTTTGTGCCCTGACATTTCCAGTGAATGTGCTCGCAGAGAGGCCAGCTGTTCTGAATGCTGGATTACACCTCGACTATTAGATTCTACAGATACAAGAAGCCAGTCAGCAGTGTTTTTATTTGCACATTATTGTCCACCCAGTGTAAGGTGTGATGTTCTGAGAAATCAATTGTGACTACAACAAGCTTTCAGGAGGCAGATTACTGGAAAATAATTGCTGAGTAGCGTTCCATTTCTGATCAGGCAGACTGACAACCACAGCCTGCTAAAAGCTTAAAAATATGAATCACCCACGAGAAAATAACAGACGCTGTGAATGTCCTTTCTTCATGTTAATTTGTTTGTTTCACATTCACTCAAAGTGTTACACTCGGGGGCATCGGACTACATGCTATTTAGTAGATTCTGAACTTGTAACACTGCGGTGGAAGTTATTACGGCTTGTCAAACATGCTGAATGAATGTGACAGTTTGTTGGATATTTGCCGTTCCGACCGCAGCCTGGAAGCACTGAGTCTCCTCCAGGTGAAGGTTATATTCTTCTCAGAGGAGATTAGCAGGGAGGCTGGGGCACAGCAGGTAACAGTGCCAGGCCAGTTTATACCATTCTGAGCCATGCTCCCTAATTAGTCCACAGCTGTGATGCTCCTGGGAAACCAGACATCCATTTCCTGGTTCTCTCCTGCAGACTGCAACTGAGAGACTATTAAGGCAGACTGCAGTGTTATGGCTGACCGGTTTCCTCTGAAGCTGTTACCATAGAAGTTAGAATAATATGATTAGCCTACTTTTGTTCGATGTCTAATTTTAACAAACCGTCGTTCATGGGGCTGTTAGACTTTCCGGCGCACCTATAGTTCCCATTATGTGTGAGGCAGGTTTGATCACAGTGGCATGAAAATAGCATGAGCGGGAAGCTGTGGCCATGAACTACAGATGCATCAGATTGGGGTCCCAGGGGCAGCCGTTTGAAAAGAGTACTAAATCCCCGTAGCTTGGCAAATTTAGCAAAATGGGGTGAGAATTAACTTCAAGCCTGAATGGTGGGGCTTAATGATTTTCAGGCACTGAGGACATCTTGCTCAGTGTGATAAGTGAGAGCTGTTGTTTGACTTTGTCAAAGCAAAGCTAAAGCCTCATATCTACACAGCTTCCATTATCCTCCTGTGCTCACAAGACAATTCGAGCATCTTTGAAGGAAAGCAAAGCATCATCGACATAAAAGGCTCCTTTCAGGGTTAAAAGAATATCGTATTCATGTACAGAAAAGAAAATACTCTCGTAGAAATAAACTACTGACAAATATAATATAATTTAAAGAGTAACTTAAAAGTCCCCTGTGGAGTTTTGGTCCTCTTTTAGCACAATGCAGCTCACTTTAAATGAGTGAGTCCCTGTTTTGTTTGTCTCAAGGACACAAGGATGCACATGCATGCTAGAGACATGATGCACTGTCCTTCAAGTGATCCCACACTATTTCACTGATCTGTAATATGCCACAGACTGCAGTAGAAGTAAGGATGTAGAAGGATTATTCAAGATTATTAAGGAGCCATTTTAAAGCTCATTGTAGAGGCTATGGGTATCAGCATCTTGACCTGCCTGAATCCAACATAATACCAAGTATTACACAATGGGCAAAGAGGTGTGGTTGGTTTTAGTAAAACTTGAAACCCCAACATGAGTTTTTAAAGATGCAGCAATCAAGCAGGGTTTAAGAAATGCACAAAGGTGCAAAAAACAAAATAAAAAAACTGAAAGACAAGATGCAGCTACACAACTTTTGTGTTTGATTAAAACAATGAGGGACAGAGAGTTCACACTCTGCTCTTTCCTCTGTAAAAAAGTCAATTTAACAACCTTATCACAAACTGTGATGTGTTATTGGTGGATTCTGTGCAGACGTTGCCTCTTCTGCCCCATCACACTCAATAATTTCAGATTTACTAATCTAAATGGGAAAGACAACGGAAAGGCTGAGTAGCTGTTTGGGATCAGATGACATTCACTGACCTTCTCTAACCTATTCATCATTTCCCTCACTCACCAACTCCATCTTCCCCTTACCCATCTCTCTACCAACCCATTATTTCTCTCCCTCTCGCATCGTCTACCCCAGTCTTTCACTTAATCAGCCCAAAAAGGTTGCTGCAGGCATAGCGTCAGTGTGCCGCTGTCCCCATGATGTGAGTGAGTGAAAACATTGTGTGTAATTGGTGCAGGCTTTGTTCTGTGCTATGGAGACTGAAGCACATAATACCTATTGATGGCATGTCATCTGTTGCTTACTTGTTGTCTCTTCTGTATGGATGACTATCGCTCTTTAGCACAGTGTGAAAAAGAAATATATTCTGTCACAGAATCCCTTTTTGTCAGTGCAATCAGACAGAGAAGCTACAATAAATAAAGACTGCTATTCAAACACTTAACAATATGAATTGTTATATTAATTACCTAATTCAATGTGAAAACAATGCACATGTTGTTTTCTAATGCGATCTACAATCTCAGACTAACAGCGTCTAATAAATCTGGTGATGTACAACAATTGAGTCCAAACATTACAGGCTCAAAAAATAATTTTAATCGAAAGTAACCGGACACAAAATTAAAGAATTATTGTAAAATAGCTGCTGATCTACACAGCCATTGTATTTTGGAGTGAACATATTTTTATCCAACGTTCCTTTTGACCTTCGACTTAAACAAAAAGGTCCTAACTTTGTCGCCTTTATTTATCCCTTTAGGTAAGGGTGTAACTTGACCACAGCGCTACCAAGTGTCAATACAAAGGCATCTTTCATGGCTGTAAAATCCAATATGTGTGTGTCAGAGGCCTGCCAGAAATAAGTCCTGACATCAGGGGAAAGTGGAGAATAAGCCGAGCTGTCAGTATCTCTGTTAAGGATAGTCAGTCGGTGTGCAGGAACCCTGTTGTGCAGCAGCCTCCTGGATGCTCTCCAGGGATATGCATTTGACATATGCGAGTAAAGGGTGAGAATACTGTATCCCCTGGATGAATACTGTGTCAGGAGGTCCGGAGGCTCCGCTTCTTTTCAAATAGCCGTATTTGTCCTTTCCTCACCTTCCCTTTAAAGCTCCATCAGGCAAACATTTGTTTTCATGGCTGCGTTCTCATGTGAGTACATGGGTGAGTACATGATGGTCCACTATACACGGCCTCCTCCCAGGAGTGATCATTGACAACGGCTTTTTGCGGCGAGGGCGGGGGAGGGATTGGCATTCTGTAGATGTTATTCCCAATCTATAGGGACCGTATTATGAAACAGGCTTCAGGGACTCTGCTCATCATCAACCTTTTTCACACTCTTATAAAAGATTCATGGTGCTGCTTGTTTTGCTGTGGCAACGCAACAGGAGTCAGAGCTGCAGGTGAGCCTCTACTGAGAGGAAAACGGGGGCCCGCATAAAACACATACTGAGCTTTGCTTCCATTACTAAATAATGGAGTAGGATTACCTCGGATGCAAGGAACCTATGTGTTTAAATATAAATACATATATATATATATATGTCCTCAATTGACTAGATGTCATGTAATTCTAGTCTGAACAAGCACTCATCCACTATTGGTCTAAAGACTTTTCCTTCATAATGTGACTCTTTACACCTTAATGTTATTCACATAAATTGGCATTGATTCATCCATTATTACAGACACTATTGATTTACTATTGACTTTGAAGTTAATGGGAATTGGCTCCTGGTTGAGGATATTACATTGCCATGTTAATTTAATGAGAAGGTGACAGATTTGAAATGGAGCATAATGGACCTGCTAGAGAAGAGAAATCTAACCAGCATATTCTGCGAGGATCCCACTTACTGAATGCTGAACAAATTAACCTGATGCCTGCAGAAGGGTGTTAAAAGTGTTGATACAGTGTCACCTCTGCTGAGGAAGAATCATTAGCCGCTAGCCGTTGCTCTCTTCAATTTTGTGCACTGAAAAAAACAAAAACAAAGCAGATGTTGGGGCGAAATGTATAGCATCTGAGATGATTCCAACAATCTCTTTTACCTCGTATGAATTATTGATTAAACTGAGACAAGAACACAGACAATCGCGAGTCAATATTTAATCAAGGACCCAGCCTTCCTCTACTGATGAGGAAAAAATATGTCTTCATTATTATTGCACCGGAGCCAGCCTCTTCGTTTGGCTTGAGTTTCATCACACTTACAGCAAGTGACAAAAGGCAAAACTTATTTTATTACACCTCCTCTGAATTATAGATAGGGTTCAAAGTCCCTGGGCAGCTGTTTTCTTCTTCTCTCCCACTAACTGCAATGCTCTTTTGTCATTTCCAGTTTTACTCTTGGGATGATGGTGAGTCTATCCTTGGAGAAGCCCTCTGCACTGCAAAAAAATAATAATAATGAAAAAAGAACTCACAAGAAAAAGAGGAAAAGTAAACATAAAAAGGATTTAAAAAAAAATTACAATAAACAAACAAATTATTTTAAAGAGAATGTATTTAATAATACAGATAATATACAGGAAATAACTGTTCTAAAAATATCCAGAATAACAAAAAATATATTTTCTTTCTGCTCGCAGGCTTGGGAGCAAAAATATTTTTTATTATTTCTTTCTACGTTTTTAATAATTTAATTTAAAGTTTTACAGTAGGAAAACAGGGAGATCCCTTAATTTTACAAACAGCAGTGAGATGCAGATTTTTCATATTTTTTTCATGGACTTTACTGTAATTTAACATTCAAGACCATGAAGTAAGTTGTATTATAAATATATGTATTTAGAATAAAAATTTATTCACCATTTATTTATGACATTTGAAGTTAATGTTCAAAAACTGTTAAATAACACATTGAATTTCTCAACAAAAAAAAAAAAAATAGTTTTACATTGTACCAGACATCAATGATCTTCTCCCATGGTTGGCTAGATGAATATTCAAATAACTTTTTGATTGCGGCAGTTGGACTTGAAACTGACAGTTTGTGAATTGCCTGTTCAGTTACTTTTGGCTGAAAAATAAGAGACATTCTCATGATTCCAAACAGGCACTTGGACAAAACATGATAAACATGCAAGCAACCAGCAACAGAACGTCGCCGTCCAACAAACAACAAGGCAAGACACTCATTTATCGGTACATGCACAGGTTGGCCTGTGGGTTTGTTGAGCAATGCACGATTCCTCATTTTTAATGGCGAGTACATGCAGGAGGGCAATTACACGAGCAGCCGAAAGGAATAAGAAGCATGCTAGGATGTGCCAGCCTGCCATAATACGGCAGCAGTGATGCACACATGACCTCTCCTGACCTGCCCGCGGATGTATTTTCGCTTCAATAAAGGTTGGAGGAAGTTTAAAGTGAATTAGCAGTCCACAAGCTGAGGAGAGTCCATGTTTCACCACTTTAACCTTTACCATCCTAGGAAAAAAGATAGCAAACAGATGCAAAACAACATGTACTCTCTTGGTTAAATAGCTAGTAATTATTTGACTTTTTATCCTTGTGAAAATATCTTAATATCTAAAAATAGCTAATACATCGTCACACATCAAATTGATTAACAGTAATAATTTTTTAGCACAAGTAGGGAAAATCAAACATTTTAGCACTCACACCTGAGAGGTAAATGGAGAACAACAATTGTTTCCCGCTCTGCTTTATCATTAAAATATTTAATTAGACAGATTTGCCTCTGGTCAACCTTGTCCTTTTTTAAATTAAAAACATAGATGGTGTTCCATGCCCGGCTTATAGAACAGGTGGAGAGTCTAGTTAGTAACCAGCTGATAGCTCACAGTTTTGAAAGATTACGGCTTCACATGCTGTACATTTTCATGCTGGGTGATGCCGTGACCTTCCGCGCCTTCCCCGAGTCGCAATAACACACAAATCTCCAGGCTAACACCGTCTTTGAGGCTGATTAATGCTACATTCCACTATTTACATTCAACTCGCTCGCCCGCTCTCGGTTTTGTTTATTCTGGTGAGGCTCATGAAAACGGGCCGAGCTGCACAGATTTGCACCTTCTGTGAATGCTATTTCATGTCTATCCTTGGTGCAATATTCACTGACAACTGGATTCTTTTTTAGAGATTTAGGAGGTGTTTTTGTGTCTGCAATGGCACAAATAACCACGTAATGTCAGGAGAACTCAAATACACCTCTCTTTTTGGAGTTTTATGATTTGTGATACCTTTTCAATTCCCCCACAATGACACAGGGAGCAGCATTTTTCCTTTTTTTTTTTTTTTTTTTGTATGTTTGTTGACAACGCCAACACTGTAGGCTGTTTGTCCCAGCAGTGGTTTCCTGTGGCTTGCTCACTCAGGGCGTGCATGTCAGCCGGTCCAGCATGCAGTGTGCTCATCCCGTTTTCTGGTCTTGTATTTGGTCCACATGAATAATAAAGCTCCTGGCAAGGCTGACTGGGGTTACATTTGTGGTTGTGAGCAGGAGGGGTTGAGCCAGCACGGAGCGACAGCAGCTATTGATCAGAGACAGACAGGAGACGGCTCTGAATACAATCAAGGCAGACCCTGTGTTCATTCTTTCCCTCTTCCTTTCAATACCACCCACTCTCTTTTCCTCTCCTATTCCAGGTCTTTACCCTCCTCTAATTTTCTCTTTCACACACATTCCTCTGTAAAAATTCACATTCATACGCGCACACACTCTCCGTTTGTCTCTTATTCTCTTTACTGCCTCTCCTGCTTCTCGCCTGCCTCCATCTGTCTCCCCCTCCTCTCTTCATCTTCCCTCTCCTGCACATTCATCTTTTTTTTCCTTCCAAGTTTCACTCCCCATATTTATTTTACCACCTTTATTGAATCACAGATGATTCAAAATCCACACCTACGTTGCACACCATCGCACACAAACATCTGCACAGACTATATTTAAACCTTGTCTTATAACATCTGCGCCACCAGGGGGAAGAGGGAAAAGGTAAAAGTAGGCCATATTTGGGCCTGCAGCAGCATCTCAAATGAAACAAGAAAGACACCCTGTTTTCATATAACATGCTGTCTCGACAAAAACACATCAATGCTGGAAGAGGAACGTACAGAGGCCGGCCTTCTTATCCTTGCCTGTTCAGTCGTGAATGGTCTCAAACTCGCGAAACGTGGTGGTTTTAACAAACAAAGTCTGATATCGATTAACTGAGATCTACAGTGTTGGAGCCGCCTGAGGAGGAAACTTGTGATGGGTTGCCGGCTGGCTTTTATTATTAGTGGCTGCAATACATCAAGGAGAACATGTAAACAACATTTCATAGAGATTACACAATTATTGGCGCACAAATAACTTGCTTTCATATATTATGTAGATTTGTTCTCTCAGTTAAAGGCCTTATGTTCCACCACGACAACTTTCA
The DNA here is from genome assembly GCA_028566105.1 of Hypoplectrus providencianus. Classification (NCBI taxonomy): domain Eukaryota; kingdom Metazoa; phylum Chordata; class Actinopteri; order Perciformes; family Serranidae; genus Hypoplectrus; species Hypoplectrus providencianus. Next base: position 22,992,539 of record JAOWBC010001486.1, read on the forward strand.
CCTCCCAGATGGGACTCGCTGTCACAATCACAACAACAAATACATTCACGGCGGCTCGAAAACAGTTCAAATTAGGATGAAATTCCAGGGCTGAGGGCATCATTCTTGACATTGTAGGGTTTTGTTATCTGATTTGTATGCAGCTGCATCCCCACGCCTCTAATGTCACACTATAACTATGGAATTAAAGTATTTTGTAGCAAGAAATTCCCTCAGGCTGGTCCCTCGGAACAGCTTTCAGGCGACGCCGCTGCTCTCTTTTGTGTGTCTCAGTCTATTGATGCTAATGAGATGGTAATCTGAATGAGGGTCAGCTGTGCTAAATGCCACTCACAGACATCAATCACGTCCCCGGAGTAACTGGCGGGTGCGGTGCCACATTTTCAAAACTCTATTCCTTTCCTAATTGAATTCCCTCAACCGTTTAGGAGTCCATCAAATGACATAGTGTTTAGAGGGCAGTGTTCATAAATTTGGAATTCACTCTGTTTTCTTTGCAATCTGAGTGGCAGAAGTAATGACTGTGATCCAGAGAAACTGTTGTTGTGTTACAAATGGACAAGACGAGCTGCGGTACGGCCTGTAGTCATGGAGGAGGCTCTCTATCCATGATGATAAACTTTCCCTGCCAGCGAGAACCAATACCCAAGGATACAACAGGAGGTATCCACCACTGTTGTCACCCAAGATTGATCCCTTCTCCCAGTGGGGCAGACACTGGTAATTACACCGCCGAGCACCAACATGGCATCCATTCCCTGCAAACAACCAGGAACAATGCAGCTGGCAGTTCAATTAGGGGGAGCTCTGTTTATTAGCCACAAGTTTGGGCTGTTAATTAACTGTGGCAGAGGAATGCTGCTGAGGCTGCCCTGTTATCCTCTCGCACTGTTTAAATTAAGGACAGGGGGTAGCAGAAACATGTGGGGTCCTTTAAGGGCCACGTTGGCACAAACAGGCGCAGAAATGAAGAGCTTGTCCAGACTGTGAGAAATCAGCAGTTATTCAAATAATTTAAAGGAGCCATGTTTGTGTTGGTTTTTTTTCCTGCAGAAATTGAGTTCTGCAGAGGAAGAAGTGAACTTTCATTAACTTTTATTTGGGCAGTAAACGCATCTTTGACTCCAGAGATTGAGAACCGTGTCTCCTGCCATGAAAACAATCTTTCCCAAGAAGTTCCAGCTGCCTTAAATTAACAAATTACTTGACACGACAGATTGTTTGTCACACAAAACCATCTGTGAAGCTGTCATTGGAAAGTGTCTGGAAAAGGGCATCACTCAGAAAAAATACCTAGCAGGTGATTGGAGAAACCATCTGTCTGTCTCTGAAAATATATTCTCTCCTGAGAAGATCCTTCAGTGACATATTTTAGCTTTTCTTTAAATGAAGGACTCATCATATTACAGCGTACAGTGACCTCTTTTAGCCTCTGTGCTTCCCCTAATTGGTCGAACTGCTTGTAGTTGAGGCTCAAGCTCATTACTTGCAGCCAGAGAAGATGAGTTTTCGTGTGATATGTGATCTTGCATGTCTTGTTTTTTCGTGTCATTTTATGAGGCAGCCATACTACCAAAAAAAAAAAAAACCAAAAAAACAGCTACTCCTTGTACTTGTTGAAATAAAACCTATTTTGTTGTCAAGATAAATTCTGGAAATATCTCTACAGATAAAAATAAAGTATGTTTTCCTAGTAGTAAGATACCCGTGTGCTTACAACATACCGAGTCATCACTCTTCAGCCTCTCTGAGCCTTTTCACGCACCCCAGTCTTAAACTGTAATCAGGACGTTTTAGTGAGCAACTTTCCTGTGTTGCCTCTCAAAGCACTGACTGGCTTTCGGTGGGGATTAGAGTTCAGTGCGCAAGATGTGCCAACTGACAATGTCCATGGATTTGGCAAAGATGTGCGTTACATGATGTTCTTTGTCAGGGCTGCAAACACACAGCCATAATTTGAACCATGGCTGTGTTTGTAGAGAGCAGCTTGCGAAAGCTTGATAAATCCTATAAGTATCCGATCACAGCTAAATCCAGAGCAATCTATTGCTAGCCCCAGCAAGGATCAAAGCAAAATACGTTGGCGTCCTGGAACCCCTTGAAACAGCAAAAAAAAAGGCATGAGCATATCCACACATAGTCTGGCTGAGGTTTTAAATGAGGAGGGTGATGCATTTAAATGTTTTCTGGCCTGGACGTTTAAATGGACATGAGTGGGAGACTGAATGGAAAGCTTTACCGACACGAACGCTTGAGTTTTGAGATGGTGACACAGTTGAGTGTTTCTTGCTACAATGAGTTCCTGAACTACTGCATCTGAGCTGTTATTTCATAGCTGAAATGTCCCAAAGCAAAACAGCATCAAGTGACTGCCTCAGCTGGAGAACTGAGAGTCGCTGCAAAGACTTAAACATCAAGGTCTTCAGATCCTTTTCTCCGACTTTAAGAGAATTTCAAATAAGAGAATTGTTTTGTCAAAGTTGCGAGAGAAAGAGAAAGAACTCCAAAGGAATCCACATAAGACTTTATATTTTGGACTCCGGTGCGGAGAACAAACATACACAAAGGAATCTGCCAGCGATCCGCTATTTTTCATGTTGTACTTTGGACAATGCCGAATTCCCGAGAGGGAACAGAGAAATGGAGATAAAATGTGAGGCATGATCCTGAAAACATGCCAAGAAGCAGAGCCCATTAAGCAGCCAGCGTCCTGTCTCAGCACTTGATTTTGTGCTCCTGTATCTCCACTGTTAATCTCCTCCACAGAGGTGTAGGGTGATGAAGGCCTCCTTTTTCCTGCACACACACGCATCGAAATTTGTTTCCCCCCAATAGGAGGTCAGACACTTTTTTATCTGCTGCCCTTTAAAGTACATATACTCAGTGTCCATTAATCTCAACCTACAGAACTGCGACGTCAAACGTTATGCAACTGCTGCCTTGTCACAGCGGCGCGGCTAAGGAGGACTGGTATCCTTCACGTTGGCTGTGACTTTGCTGGTGATTGATTGCATGTCTGTTTCTTGACAGCCAATATTCTGCAGGACTGCGAGGCGGGATTGGTGGCCCCCCCCCATGGATGTTCGCCATTGACTGCTGGAGCATGGGGGCGGGCGGGGAGGAGGAGGAGGAGGAAGTGGAGGGAGTTTGCATTTTAACCTTCACAAAGTCGAGCTGAATTATAGTTAAATCACCCCATGTGGATTAGCACAACACTGTTCTATTGTTCTAATTTGCAAACATGTATTCCACGGTGACTTCCTGTGACGGATGGTTCTGCATACATTATGTTTGACTGTATAGCTGGAATAAAACAGGATATACAGCATAAAGGAATATGCAGGGTAAATGAAGATATTTAAGAGATGATTTTGTTGCGGCAATTAGGGGACAAATGGGAGTTTGATTTTCAGAACATGCGGCCCAGGAGATGCAGACAACAGCTGTTGAGTAGCATATGTCAGAAAAGAATACCTTATGAGGTGTGAGTTTGCGTATATTGAGTTCTTAGTATTGTCAACACCCTTGCTAATCCACTAATCAAACCAGCCCCTGCTGTAGCACATCAC
>JAOWBC010001486.1:23001924-23019333 GCA_028566105.1 Hypoplectrus providencianus
TTGGTTTTCAAGAGGGCAATGAGAGTTATTGCAAGATTGGATTCAGTCTTCTGATGTCTTTATTTTCTTCTTTCTTTCTTTCTTTTGTTTTTTTTTTTTTGAAGCCAAACCCTTTTAACAAGATTTAGCAAAGCAGAACTTCATATAAAGGGCATTATTATAGACTTTGGGAATTATTTATGTATTGTGTGGTCTTGCAGAGAACAAACATATCTGGACAGTAACTATTATGATACAGGTACAGCCAGTAGACTGTTAGCTTAGCTTAGCTGAAGCATAAGGAAGTAAGCAACCTGATCTAACAGATTAACGTCTCGTACACACAGTCTCAAGGCTGCAGTTTCTTTGAATAGGCCACGAAAAAAAATGACTTCGGTTTATCGAGAAATCTTCTGATAAGGCGTTATAAAGACAGTTTAAAAAACAAATAAAAACTCAGAAATAAACCATGAAAGTTGAGTAAAAATCTTAATCTACAAACCATGAGCCACATATGAAATAAGTTACCTAAACGGCTTTTGTGACCATGCGACCAACCAAGACTTTCATATTCTATATTATGAAATAAAAACTGTTTTGCTTAATTTAAGCAAGATATTACGTGACATTCTTTGAGGAGATCTTGAATGAGCACTTATCTTGCTTTTGTTTACCTTGCACAAAAAACAAGATTTAAAAATCTATTTCTGGATTCATGGGGGATTTTATTATCTGTGGACTGAGCCAGCCCAGCGGTTTCCTCTCTGTTTTTACAGTCTAACCAGCTCAAATTAAGCAGACAAATATAGGAGTGGTATCTTCTCAATTAAAAACTCAGCAAAATGGGAAATAAGCACATTCTACCATATTGTTTTTTAGTTTAGTTGAGAATTAAGTGAGGCTTCAGTATTGCACCACACAGATGTGATTTAGAATAAAAGGGAAAGCAATGGAGAGCATTAAGCTAGATAATGGGTCCTGAATACAACAACACCATCATTTAAGGACTAAATTGTGTGGATACATGGCTTTATTCAGGGTAAACAATGTAAATATCTGATTAATAAAGACCCACTGTTATGCAAGATTAATAACACTAACCCTGAGCAATTACTCACCCTTCCTTTGCAGGCTTTCGGAGCATGCGACACATAATCAACTACAAGGTCAATGGAGAGCTCAGGTCAGGATTCGGCACAGGCATAATAGGTCTTTTATATACAGAGATTAATCAGAGACCAAGATGTGGTGACACTGCTTTATGAGTGTGTCTGCACTCAAGGAGCTGTGCCGAAACACATCTGTAGTCCTCAAAGGTCGACCGCAGTTTAAGGAATCTCTCACCGCTTCCCATAAATTATCCTGATGAGCACTGCGATGGTCTGAGCTGAAGGGGTGGCTCTAGGAACCTTATCAAACCTATTATGCACACAATGAAACAGGTAGACGCTTTCATTAAAAACAGAGCTAGCCGAGTTATGCGGCGGAAAAATTATGCCATGATTAGGCTTTGGTGTAAAGAAGAAAAAAAAAAAGAAGAGAGATCAACATCAGTCGCAAAAGCTGAGCCTTGATGCATCACAGAAGGGGGTAGAATTAGATTTAATCAGCTCTAGATGGAGAGAGGATGAGGAAAAACACAAGTGCAATCACTCATTTAGGCACAGACGACGCTTTGTCAGAGATGAGTTGCACAGGCTCTGTTTTACATGGCAAATATAAACAGCTTCTTTAAGGGATGATGTCGACGATAGATTTGATAAAGTAGAGAAGCGTACTTATTGATGGATTGCCCACCAGCCCCTTTGTCTGTATAATGTATAATAAATAAGGCAGACAATTAGCATGCTAAACATAAGAACAGGAAATGACTGGGTCAGTGAGCAGACAAGGAAGTTGATAGCAGGAGGATGTTATGGAGACGGTGACGGTAAATGGCTGGAAAGGGATTGACTGATTGCTCTGGAAGCTTTTGAGAGTGAGAATACAGGATGTGGTGTGTGTCTCAGATTGGTGGCATAAAATGGTTAAATTATCAATAAACCTAGTTTAATAGGAGGAAATCAAATATTTCCCTCCCACTGTTTCCCAAAACTCATTACAAGTTAGGCCTTGTGGCATCCCTTACTTGAAAGTGAAAAATCTCAATTGTACAAGTGAAGAGGCGTTTTAGCACTCAATTGGGTGAAATAAACTCCCTCGCCTTCATGACTGAATCCTCTTTTATTGGATTTTGCCTAGAGAACAAAAACAAATTCGAGGAAAAAAAATGGGAGTGTGGGTCCTGTGCCCTAGCTTTGTGGCTGCACCTAAATGACAGATTGAGGGTTATGCATGCAGCAAACAAAGGACAACACCAAAGGGAGGGAGAGGTGCTGCTGCTGGTGGCTTATTCTTCAGGGTCTCCAGACAGCTTTGCAGGATCTGCCCTGGATAAACAAATGAGCACATTCACAGACCGATTTAGTTGTGCCGCTCCACGAAACACCATGTCAGGTCATTTCTGCCTGTTCCAACAACAATCAGCCTCCTCAGCGAGTTCATGAACCGCACTGATCCTGTTTAATTAGCACATCTTTACACCCAATTTACTTCTTCTTTGCACAATTCCACTGTATTTTCAATTGGGCAGAAGTGTATTGCACTCATTGAATGTCCACATCGGCTTGTGAGTTGTCAGGCCGATCTCATACACCATTCGTAGTTATACCGACTCAGGCTTTAACTGCAGATTTCCCTTTAAATGTGTCTGCTGATGAAGCAACATAATGTCCTTTCTTAAGGTTTACAGTTAGTTTTAAACCATAGGTTTTTGTGCATTAAGCAAGTTTTGATCCCTTAATTTACCATATCTTACAAAAATAGCATGTGTTAGAGAACAATCAATTATTTCATAGCCTCACATCTATAAAACATGTCAAATATCATTTGTAACGAGTCATATTTTGTAGGGTATAATATGATTTGTGCTGTAAAAGTTTCCATAGAAAATCACAGAAACAGAAACAACTTGTTACCTTGAGCCTAAAGGCACAGCTTATAACAATCTATATTGGTGCTTGTTGTCTGGTGTAGACCTCTAGTGGCTGTAGTAATTATGACAGTTGCGAAGGTAGAAGTGAAGCACTGCAGTATAAAGACCCGCAAAGTCCGTTGAAGCAGCACAGGAGAACTTTGACCCAAGAGACCAGTGTCCCGTCTGGTATCTTTTTTGTTAAATGATTTTATGTTTATTTGTAATCTTAGTTTTGACAATAACAGGCTATACCTAATACTCCATCCAGGAGGGATGTACAGAAAAATTTTTTTTAAGCCAAATGCTGTGCATTACTCCAACTTTAACCAAGTTTTTTTTATGGTTATCATCTAGGAAACACACTATTAATGAGAATAGGTTGAACCTGTAGCAGTAGACTATATGTCAAACATACATATTTATGTTTGTATAATGTCAATATTAATGAGAATAGGTTGAACCTGTAGCAGTAGACTATATGTCAAACGTAAATATTTATGTTTGTATAATGTCAATATTATATATACCATCTGGCCATTACATTTCTCTTTGGGAAAAATAATGCTCTCATCTTCAAACCTAATACTTCTCATGCCTTAAATACACTGCTGGATGTTTGGGTCAGATGACAGAAAAAGCCAGTGTACCATGGCAACTAAGCCAAAATCTTTACGTGGCTGCACTTTGAGCAGATGTTTATTCTGTCTGGTGCAGACACAAAGTTGGATACAGCCTCCAGACATCAGACTTCTATTCAGCATAGCATGCTGTGAAATCAGCTACTTTCTATGCAATGAATCAACAGCACACAAGGACACGAGTCTGGTGGTGAAACAAAAAGCTAGTCAGCCATCCCTCCTGACAATGAAATAGATCAAAGCCACAGAGAAGAAGAATGGTGCTCATCAAATGGTTGGTGTAATGAAACTTTAAGGATCGGGGCCTATCAGCATACCCTGACCTGATTATCTTGAATGCACTGTATCTGGTGGGTAGATCTCCAAACTCTAAACTCCAGCTTGTTGAAAATTTATATGCAGAGAGGAACAGTGCGAGTATTCCCAGCAGCATGTCTCTCGTCTGAAATTTATTTCAGATCCACCAGAACTGTAATGTGCTTCAATGGGATTACAAGTGATTTGCAGCCATGAAATATTTTAGTGTGGCACACTCAAACAGTTGAGGCTGTGTTAAAACAAATGTTCACAATTCTCTTGCCAGAAGCAAGACAGGGGTTTTGCATTTCAAAAGCAACTTTTGACATTAGATATTTACAGGACATGCTGAAGATGCAAAGATTGGGTTTAGTACAGACAAGACAGGAAATTATCCAAACTGGTGTCAGTTATTTAAAAGCAGAGACATAGACAGTCATTTTTATTCTCATTTGAAGGGAAATTGTCCGTCGGACGAAGAAATCTAAGAAATACAACATATTCAAGTTTCTCACAAAAACGTCATCGATGAAAGTGATGATGCAATGAAGTTGGAGATTTAAATCAGGAAACATTGGCTGTCATGCTTACTGATTTTGATATCTTTGAAAAAGAAGAGAGAAAAAATGTCTTTTGACAACTTTTGTATCTTAAAAGAGATAGGGGTAGAAAAAAATCTATCTTTTATTATTGTTAGAGCCAAATAACACACAAAAATAATTACAAAAATAAAATAATTCATATGTAGGAATGTTCACTAACAATAATTATTATATATAAGACAATAGTAATATAATAATTTTGCTATATTCCCATTGAGTATATGGCTGATTCTGAACATTACCATATCCTGTTTGTTTTATAAGATCTGGGCAGCACTGTATACATACTTTACACTGTGTAATATTTATGTGTCAAGCATTTCTGGAGGTGAGGAATTATTTATTCCACGTTAGTAAGTGGTGCTGTGGTCATTGAGCTTTTGTTGGCAGCAGATTACATCACAATCTTCTGTTCACTGAAGCTTACATTTGGTCTACTGGCAAGGCTGTCAGCTAGTCAAGAGGTACTTCATGCTCATGCAAGATAATCGCATTCTCATTTATATATTCTTATTGAAAACATGGAGAGGCTTTTATTCTCTTCTGTTGTCAATAAAGTCGTTTGTTACAACCGAGTTAAACATTCCATAAATGCCTCGATTTGTAATTTCAGCGAACCACAAACTAACCCAGCCAGTAGATGCACTTTATTTTTTTTTTTTTGTTCGTAATGCACCTCTGCTAGTGTAGTCATATTCTGGAAGAAATTGTACTAACATATCCATGAGATGGATAGTCGTGGCTGGACCTGGCCTTTCAAGATCAGCCGGGCTGGAGCATCAATAATATATGATCAGTCATCAGCGTTGCATATTAGATGCACGTCCGGAGACAGGCTACACTACCAGGGTGATTACCATCTGTAACCCTTCCCTGCTCTTTACCTGGACCTTGAATGGAAATATGATTTTTCTTGGCAGGGCGCAACACTGACGGGAAGGTTTGGGAGTTTTAAGAGTCCTCTGTTATCCATCACTAAGCTGAAATCTTTAAAAGGTTTCACTTCAGTGATTTTGTTTCGGAGAAAGTGGGAGGCAGCCTCGTGTAACAATTTGTTGACAAGGAGTGCAGTCGATATGATATGAATCATTAGTTTGAACAACATATGACATTACATATTGAGGTGCTCTCAGAGGAATGAGATTTAAAACACCTTGAATTCGAGTTCATGTCACTGCACGACAAACATCTTTATATAATTACAGATCTTTGGAGTTTTAGTAAGACATCAAATAGAACAAAAACAAGGAGCGTTTGTTTCCCCCTGAGACAACTGATTTTTACTTCTTGGTATGAAGATTGTATTTGAATAAATTCCAATGTAAATCTATCTTTAAACCCCTCTTTACACCTTGAAAGAAGTCCAACACGTGATCTTAAAATGCTCAACCTCCATCTGCCACTTACAGCATTAAAATCCAAATAAAAAAATACTTTCTTTAACATATCAGTTATTTTCTCTCAGTTAAATAATAGAAGTTGTCAGTCAGTTTCTGTGGCTGAGAGTCTTTTTCAGCGTTCATTGTTTAGGAGTTTTTTTTTTTTTTTTTTAACACAAACTGTCTGCAGAGGTCTCCTCCTCTCCAAAAGAAATGAAACCTTGTGATTTAAACATCTTTAAAACCCTAAAAAAAAGCAGATTCATGCTAAAATAATCTGTGTTTGGATCACTGGCAGACAGACTGCTGGTTCAGTTGCTGCTAACGTTAGCTCAGATTGTTTGTCTGATAACTTGAGATCTAGCTGTTTGTTAAATGTAGATAAAATATGCAAAGAGGGCTCCTCCTTTTTAAAACTAATGTCCCAGGTGATTTGAACTAGTTAAAGTATCGAATTAAGCATTTTTTAGTTAAAGAGTCTTTGCTGCGCCAGTGTTTATGTGCTGGAGCCAAGCTGCCGCTAACGTTAGCTAAGCTTTTTTTTCTGATGACGTCATTCAGACATCCAATCATTATATCCTTTATTTCAATCATGGATCTTTTTAAAAATATTTTTACCAGATATTTTTACCTTATAGATTTATAATAATTGTTGAAAAAGTTCAATATTAACATATTGTAGTTGGGTGGCTTCACGTCAAATTTTTGTTAGCTCCTGTCTGACAGTGATAATTAACAGACGATGATGAATACATGAGACAAACTGTGTTGAAACATTTATGATTCTGTAAGTACACAAGTCAGCAAACTAATATCTATGTTGTAGTTTTGTTGTTGCATATTATACCTTAATAGTTGCCTTAATTCTTATTTTTGAGTGCTTCAGTGGTATGGTCTACAGCTTTAAAGAAAAAGAAAGTAAATGCTGCTCTAAACGAGGGTTTGATTAGTGATCAATAGGGAACGACATTAAAGATCCCTTAGCTTGAGGTGTTAGATAGACTGTTGAGGATGCAGGATGTGAACATCTATTCATGAGGGCGGACGGTGACATTAAGAATCAGACATACGTGGGAGTTCTTGCAAAGCTTTGAATTCAGACATAAAAGAGAAAAGTTGATGTAAGAAAGACTGAAGAAGAAGTTGTTTGATCTTGTGATTTATTCACCCTGTTCGTGGATTATTTGGGGAAATTAAAGTGTGTTGCTCATAAGGTTTTGTTCCCAGTGAAATACACTAGCATTTGGGTCTTTAACTTATATAACTGCCTCGTTTTATCAGGCATGTGAGCAGAGTGGATGATGCTGCTGCACAGCCACCCCCAACCAACCAACTCAGCAGGAATCACATTGTCTCAGTCCAAGTAAAATCCTCCTTTATAGGGACCCACAAATGTATGCAAGATAATCAGCCTGTGCACAAAGTTTTTGTGTATGTGGGTGTTTTCCTGCACAGCCCGCTGCAGTTTAGCTGGCAATAGACTGCACCGAGGGGAAGGAATTAAGTGCCGTGGCTGGTGGCTGCCACTAACACCTTAAATGCGTTCTGTTTTATAAAGGCACAACGGGCTACAGCAGCGGATGACTCCCATTAAACACAACTCCTATAAACCGAGCCCCGTGTTTGAATGTTTATGACAATGGGAGATTGAGGAAGGAAACGAGGAGCTTGTTGCGCGGTGCCCTCTCAGATGCCCTTAACTGAATCCTCTTTTGGCAAATAGTTTTATGGATGAATGCTTATCCATATTCCAGCGAGGTAAGTGATGCGATTTCACTGTTGATTACCTCTGCTGATCGGTGGGATTGGTTTAGTGTTAGATAAATATAGGAGACCGCTGAATGGAATGATAAATACATACGGACCCTAAGGCGTGTCAAGACAAACAATGCTTGGATTATGATGGTAAGAATCGCTGGGCCGATTTTAATAATCCTGATGAGCTCTCAAGCAGCTGACCCTGCAAGGTCAGTGAGTGACATTAATTGAAGCTAATCCCAAGTTGGTTTCGGTGTAAAGTTCGACCTCAGCCAGCGGGTTATTTGGAGCATGTAATTTTCCAGGATTAACATGATACCGATCTTCTGCCTTTAATCTCCCAGTAATGTAAACCTAAAATTGATCCAAATGCCTAAATGGACAATGTTTTAAAAGTCTACAGCGTATCAGATGTATTACCTCCGTGAGGCATTTCATCAGAACAACTCAGACTCAAAGTGACATTTTGGGCAGTATTGCATTTCTGCGCCTGCCCTGAAAGGCTCTTTTCCTTCTCAGTGTTTCAGGGGCACTGACAGGGCAGCCCTTCTCCAGCAAGGCTAGCGGCCAGGCAGTCTAGGCCGTGATACATAAAGCATCAGATTGCACATGAGCACCAATCCAAACAACTTGTCATAGGAAGATATTTACTCCTCAGTTCAGACATTATTCACACACAACTATGCCCTTGGTGGATAAGGAGCCGTCTTGGGCTGTAAGAAGAGTAGTCCTGTTCACCTCATCTGTCCCGGAGAGAAGAAGAGACAGAAAAAATGGTGAGAGAGAGAAAAGGGAGAGGTGAGGGTAGTGAGGATACAGTGGAGAGAGGGAGGGTATGAAACTGTGGTTAAAATGCCAGAAATTGTTGTCATAAGTAACATTTAATAAAGTAAAGACAAAAGCACAAATGATAAACTTCTCAGCACAGATTGCCATACCATTATCCTAGGACCTATGATCTAAACATAGCACAAACATCATGATATGCAATACAGTTCATGGTTGTAAATAGTTCAGTGTCATTAAATTTAGGCTACAAAACAACTACTACTATCTAGTTTGAAGCCAAACACACTGTGGTTCATGGTTATGAACAATGCATAACTTAAGTCTTAATGTCATTGTCCTAAATGTCGGCCATTTGTCCAGGCATCCATGCTTACACAGGTAGCCAGATTTAAACCTGTGACTGTTGTAAAAAGAAAAGAAGGACATGACGAACGTTCTTCAGGGTTCAGCCTTGGGCGGGATTTAATCAAAAAACAGATTCTATTGAAATACAGACAATCCCTATAGTTAAACAGGTCTGTCTCCCTGTCAGGCCCCAGTCTTTTATCCCCCAATGTTTGTGTCTTATTTTATTATACCTTGCTTAAAAATATTCCCTGAAACTCGACCTTCTTGCTGTGAGCCGAAAGTGCTAACCACCACGCCACAGTTGGCCCTGCATTCATTTATTCATTGCATATTGTAAGGCGACGCCACCGCAGTAACAGCGACTTTACTGCTTCCGTACTTTTCCGGATTTGTCCTTCAGCCTGTTGATTGAGAGACCAAGGCTGTGTGTGTGTGTGTGTGTGTGTGTGTGTGTGTGTGTGTGTGTTTATCTATACGTGTGCGTTTGACATGCGTGTGTGCTCTCCGCCTCTGTGTCTGTGACAGCGGGCTCAGTGGTAAGACGAATGTTTCCTCCCAGCTGACCGTCCATCCTGCTGGCGTAAATCATCTCTGTCAGTCACCAGCAATCCTCTATGCAGAGCCTCATTAGTCTAACCACACAAGAGCTCCCTCTCACATGCAGCCAGGCATCTCTGCTATATGCGGTGGAAAACTCCCAGCAGATGTTCCCTGTTCTGCCTCCACATAGACAAATATACACACGCTCCTCACTCAGGCACTTAAGCAAGCCAGTTGCACACACTTACTACTATGTGGAGTCATCCGCAAATGTGGAATTCACTCTGAATGTGCCTGCTGGGGGTCAAAAGGAAAGCACAGATGTACGGTCGCTGAGGTGTAGCCACACACCAACTTTACTTTGGACTTCCGTTTGAGAACCGTTGTTAAAGGCTCTCAAAAGCAAAGTCCAATACAGGACTCCTCTTCTAATGCGCATGTAATGGGGCCCATTAAAGGGGCCATAAATGGTGCATGGCATGTGGAAAAAGAGTTTAGTGGTTTATAGGGTCTTATTATTTGTGGAATTTAAAGGAAGAGGCAGCGTTATGAGCCAACCGACTGCCCGGCAGCAGATATTGTTGTCTGGAGGTGTTGTGCTTTTAAACGCTGAGCCCCGATCTCCCTGACGGTCATTGCAGCTCTCTGTGTTTTTCCTTCGGCGCACTTTTGCCGCAGTGGAGAGGACGGGTGAAGAGCAAAGAGCCGCTGAGCTTTGGAAAGTGCCCAGGAAGCCTGTGAATGCCAGTTACTTTTGGCTATCTTGGGCGGCCGACTGTTACCTCGTTTAGCATCGACTCGCTAATTGTTAATGCCAGAGACATCCGCTCTAACTTTAGAAGCGAGTGTGTTGTGTTGTCGTGATGCCGAAAATAATATAGCTAGGGGAGCCAAGAAAGACCTTCTGCTATGAGACTCATCTTGGGGACTAGTGGGCACAGGAAAGGAAGGAAGCCAAAAGAGCACAAAAATAAAAAGTGTATAGTTGTGCTTCCTTCCTCAACCTCTAGAAACTTGCTCTCACTGGGGATTGCAGTGAATTTCAAGCATGATCCAAGAAATAGCTCATTTTAAGGTGTTTTAATTGATATTTGAGTGTCATATTTATATTCGAGCCAACATGCCTGAGCAAGTGTGAGCGTAGATGTCAAGACGTGCACACTTTTTAGGTTGGGTTAGTGAGTCTGCCAGTCTGTGTGTGTTTTTCTACATCTGCCCTCAGCCATGCAGCGAGCTAGGGGAAACTCCCATCTCACCAGCTCGGCTATTCCCCGCAGCCTTCTTGCCGTACAGCAGACAATGTGAGGCGGAGATGTGAGTCATCCTGGGATGAAGCCTCTCCTCTCTCCCCGCCTCCCACTTTCCCTCCTTCCCTTCTCGCTCTCTCTCTCTGTGTACCAGTTATCTGTTTGTGTGCCTGGTTTTCTAGCCTTGACTGGCTGACTTGAGAGTCACAGTGGCACCGTTGCCCCCGGGCCAAAACAAGACTTGATGAGCAAAGACACACTTTTCTCCCTCTTTCCCGTCCCAGATGGGTACCTCCTCCCTGTGTGTGGTCATATCTCTGTCTACCACTATCACTGGAGATGCTGATTGGGTGTCTGTAGTGGAGGACTGTTTATACAGTCGGATCATGCAGAGGCACCTTTACAACCTTCATCAGTTTTTTTTCTGGAGCCTGGAAACACACCTGAGAGCTCCTTTTTATTTGTGGGAAGCTATCAACCTCAGATGCTCTCACACTACAATACATAAACTCTGATTTTTAAGGCAAAGCAGGAGTTGTTTTGTGCCAAAATAATGCAATATTCCTCCTTGTTATGCATACTTTTCTTTCTCATGCTTGTTCTACTATATGATGTGGATTTTTGCAATTCCCAGAATGCTGTCAAAAAGCCCAAGGGTTGTTTGACATCCCCGCATGGTGTCTCTGCCCATAGCTTCGGACTGCTTTTCACAATTGACCTACTTGACACTTGCGTCTCTAAAGACTTGACTCAAGACCTGAACACAACAACATGTCTGGAAAAATGTCGAACAATAAAAACAAGTACGACAGGTTGGCCTTGCTTAGCCACACCACTTGAATATTTCATTCATTGATTCACAAGACAGCTTTAGTCTATAGCCATCCTCTGTGAGTTTAAAGGCACAGCGGTGCTTTGAGCTAATTGCTGAGGTCACCGAGGAAACATGAATCATGAGTCATAACATGCTGATTTTTATTGGGTTTCATTTTGTTGATTGTGCTTAACATCAGCGATTAGCGTGTTAGCATGTTAGCATTTGAAATGAGCGCTAACAGACACACAGTTTTGCAAATATTTGGCCATAAACCAAAGTAATGGTCATTGGATACTGTTACTGTTACCTCACAGGTGCTAACAACCTGTTTGGGATCCACCTGGGGAGCTGATTTTCCACCTGTTGAGCTGGCCAATCAAGGGTGGTGTGAACCAGCAGTCGGCCATCTTGTCCTCACGTTGCTCTCTGTCTGTGAGACTTGTCTTTTTGTGTGCTGGAAGATATGGTCGTGCATTTTTGTGTTGGTGAGATTGGGACGATGGGTAAGTTTGGGGACCATATATTGTAACTCACATCATTAATTTCTGTTAGACACACTCGTTGTATGATAAAAGCAAACAGGTAATGAGAAGGTTCTCAAGTTGAACCAACTGCGAACTCCAACACTAGATTTAAGTTTGCGTTGGTTGAAAAGGGGTAACAATACAAGACAACTTTGACCAGCAGGTGGCAGTATAACATTGTGTTCGTTGTGTGGGTGGTGAAGCTAATGAGATTAACCGCTAGCAGCAGCTCTGGTTTACAAGCTAACTCCTTGTGGCGCTATACACGACTGCACATCTGGATTCTGACTGATTCTGTCAATACTGTTTCCTTGCACAGCAGCTAGATTTTTGCAAGATTTTTGAAGTATCTGCCCTTCTTCAGATAGTTCCCAGTGGGGTTTCTGTCTAGCACTTCAGGTTAAGGTTTTAATATCCATCAGAAGAAAGTGAAAATCATCCAAACTGTACATCAATTATTCTTTTTTAATTTCCGAGCAACAATTACATTTTATGCCACAGAGGTGCCAAAGCTGTCACATCAACAGCGCTAATCGTGTCACACTGAATCATCTGAACCCTGGAGGAGGCTGAAAGGCTGGCCATTACGTTTCAATGGACTATGTAATGTCAGCCTAGGTAATTGGCCTTTAAAGACACAGGATTGACACTTTAATTGTTTAATGGTCAGTCAATGAGGCCTCTCACATGTTCCTGTCTCACGGAGACAATTCATTCTATTAGCCATGACACGAGTGGCGAGATTGTTATCACACCAGAGCTGCTGGTTACATAAAGCATCCGCTGTCTCTGTGTGCTGTAGAGAGGCCTCATGCAGGATGGCACTCTTCGCCACTAATTCTCTCCATTAAGAGCCTCCAGCACATTGCTGCTCTTTGTACACAAATCCCCTTTAATTATGGGATTTATACACCAGCAGAGTGCGAACATGAATAAATAACTATAGAGCAGCAGAAGCAAACACAGCCAGTTAATGCTTCCATGGAGCGTGAGATTCTGCAAGGTCACCACAGATAAGGTGCATAGTTTATGACATGCATCTCAAGTAGAGCTAAATATTTCCTCCCAAGAGACAGCTAGGCGTGTAGAGTATACTTTGCTGGGAAAATAGATATAGTAGCAAAACTGATATTGTGATTAAAAAACATACAGATACTGCATACGGTGCAGCCAAGGTTGAGTCATCTTTGAACGGTGTCGAGAAGTAATGCAGTCTAAAGACGCACCGATGAAAAGAATAAATTTGTCACATTATGATGTCTAATAACAGCAGCTTGAGGTAACCAGACGATGAAGGACACTGGCTGTACTGTACTGTCTGCGAGCCACATAACTCGCTTCCCTGTGCATTGTGTCACAAGGGACGGCTATTTAAGATTCGAGGAGTGTGTTAGACAGAGAATAGGAAAAGCCTTTTTGTGTCCATGAATACCCAGGCAATCAAGGCATCAATTATTCAAGCTGCATGCAGAGAGAAACCATCGCAAGCTGTCCATCGGCACTCCGTCCCAAGACTCCTAATGTCTCTCAGACAGCAGTGGAACAATGCAAATGCTACAGAGCTATTAGGAACAAGGCGATGCAGGAGGACTGCTGCAAAATTAGAGATAAGATGGTCAAAGCATGTTAATGAGTTAATCAATTATGACGAGGTTTAATCACAGTTTGTAAACAAGTGGGCATTGAATAGGCAAGTGTTGAGGAAATTAACGTTATATTGTCTTGGAGCCATATGTAGAGGGCCAGTCACGCCATGAACTCCTCCACAGTGAGAATTATGAGTCTAAATGCTGGAGACCCAATTATACTTCATCTCTCCTCTCAGCAAATAGAATCAAACAGTGGCAGGTATGAAATAAACATTTGCTGGAAAACATCTGTTTCTTGAATTTTAAAGCTGGTTACTTGCAAAATGGAAAGCTGGCGGTTCTTGAAAGCTAAGAAAAACATCTAAATTGAGTTATTTTCCATTACTCGACAGCTTGTTCTCATTCACTGATCATAATTATACCTATGGGGAAAAAAAAATCACTGTACTTTCTATTAGACCCTCATAATTGAGAGGCAGGAGGAGCAGGTTGGTGCTCGAATGGTGACGATTGTTATGAAGAGGCTGTAGAAGCCGATATGTTTATTTTGCAAACAAGTATTGATTTTAAACAGACTGTGTATATATTCTGCAGATAACATGGTTATGGGTGGAGTTTTGCAGTTGAACAGGGCAGGAAGCACAGGTGGTGGCAGGGAGCATCTTTATCTGTTGGAAGTGATGAGGAGCAAATATATGACATCTGTGATAGTTTTGATATTTTCAATCACTGAAATTTATGAAGAGCAAATCAACAGATCTGTAGGTATGAATTATTACATATTGTGGAGGTAGTTTTTTGCCCTTATGAGCTTTCAAAGCTGGTAAAATAGTGCAAACATCATTATATATACATGTACAGGTGGCTGTTTCACAAAAAATACTGCAAATACAAAACCACTGATCTAGGTTTAGGGCCAAAACAAAAAAACCCCTCAGAGGAACAGTTTAAACAGTATGGATTAATTTATGACTAAAATATAATCCAAACTGTTGTCTGTTGACTAAAACACGTCAGCAGAGTGTTAAACTGTAGTGACATGTTGTCTGTGAGCCAAGAGGAGAGTGACAGTGACTAGTGTGCTAATTTGTATAGTGCAGCCCTCACAGCCAGGTGAGTTTATATCCTGTAATTGTGGGTCAAGACAGGACAATCAATACCGTATCAATACCCAGAGAATGCTGCTATCCACAGCTGCTGCTCCACGGGTAATGGTGATGTATATTTTTGTGCCAGTGTTGGCAAAAGACCAGTAGGACAGTGACTGAGTAGACATCCACAGCCCAGCCCGCACATTCAGACCTTTCAACACACACTAACAATTAATGTAGAAGAAGCAAAATGGTTTTTACACTCAATTCTTAACCAACTACACTATGTGGGCTCCCAGCTCGCACACAGGGAATTATTATAGAGTCCAGATGAATCATAATGTTCCTTAGGATCGATAATCTGCATTATCTATCCTACTTTAGTCTGCATGCTTACAATTTTACTTCATTTTGACATTTCGGTGAAAACGGTTAAAGTGTCTGTATGCAGCTCACGAGTTGGGTTTTTTACTCCCTCAAATGATTCATTAAGGTGAATTTCCTGCAGATCCTCATGTCTGCTAGTTTTTTCTTTCTCTCTCTGCTTGTTCATGTTCATCAGCAGCAGAGACGGCCTCACGTTGAAGCTGAAGCACGCTGAGCTGGAAGGGAAACGTGGGATCAAATCCCGGAGGAGACGAAGGGAATCCAACACGCACGACAAGGTGACTGCTTTCTCACAGAGGGGACACGAAAACAAAAACAGGTAGGTGACAGACAGGTGTGGTTTCATGAAAACAACAACTGAAAGGGGTGTAAGAAAGCTACACACAGACACACACACACACATGCACACACACCAGATGGCTGTTACTTGGAAAAAAAATAACCAAACTTTGTGATCTTTCTCTTGTACATTGCATCAGAGCAGCAGAGGACCTTGTGAACACAGATATCCCATCATGCATTCTATTTTGTTTGGCTCAAACCACTATAGTTGTCCAAGAAACAGTAACTGATAAATCTTTCATCTCCCTATATTGTGTAACTTCCACAACCTGAGGTACCCTTCAGAGCGGCACACAGAAGGTGACCTCCCTGCACGCTGCCCGCACCGTCCCTGAATCTCCTCTCTTCGGTACAGGCTGTGCTGTGTATGTTCAGAACAAGCCAATTATTTATTTACAACGCTGCCTTTCTGTCACACTTTTTCGGTGCTGCCTTCAGGAGACAAACAGCATGTGAGACGGATCTCCAGGGATACACACTCAGGTTCTACCCCCAAACCCCTTACCATGTGATATTAGGCTGCAAAAGTGTCAACATGATTTTATATCCAAGCCTTAAGGTTAATTCTCCTTTGACCGCCTGATGGGGTTTTTTTTTGTGATGCCATGCAACAACTTTTCATATTTACAGCACCATAAAAATCAGGCCATAAATGTCCAAAAATGATTTGAATTGTACAGTCATTTATAGTTCTCTCTGTCTCCACCTGGGGCTGAATAACCGGCAAGCTGGGAGTTCATTTGGCAAGCTGGCACAATGATTTATGCAAATGGAGAACACATTTCTTCTAATGCTGCACATAGTTTGGTTATAATGTGATCTTTTTATTGTGAAAAAGATTTAGAATGATAATGATTGAATGTGTTTGTTGTTGTTTTCTTCATGCTATTTTTAGATAATGTGGTATTAAGCGCTGAGTGATTACAGTAAAAGTTCAAAATAGATTCTTATGGTGTTCGTGCAAAAAATATGAATAAATGCATGTTGATAATTAAGTATAAGATTGCAGTTAAACAAGTAATTTTAGCTCAATAAATTTTTGCGTGTGTAGTTTTATTTGCAACTGTTTCTCTTTAAAACTGGTCAGACCAAGAACATCATTCATGCATTACCTGAAACATTTGTTCTGCTTTTCTTCTGCACCTTAAACGAGCAACAAATGAGAACTCTATTAGATTAGAAAACTCTTACTTGCTTCCATTTGGGAACTTTTTTTTAACTAAAACTTCTTAATAAGCACTATATTCTTATAAAGCTGTAGCTCTGATGATGTATCATGCATGAACGCGCTTCTTTAGTGGTTAAATAGAAAGTTGTACTTTAACGGAACAATATTCAGCACTTTGTATTCACTTTATGTCTCTGTATTACCGTTTCGAGTCCTCATTCCTCATACACCGATGACATTTGGGCAGTGTGCCCTGGTAAGTAAAAAAAAACACCCAAGTAATTTTCTCTTCAGATTTATCTCCGCCGCTGTGATGCACTAAGCTGGCACTCTAACCTGATATCTCTGGTCAGCCAAGAACATATCCAGCATGCAAACAAATCTGCAGAAATAAACATCGCCGTCCAAAACTATTTGAATTGAAAGAGGGGAGTTTTGTAGTCTGCACCTGTGGCCTGAAGTCACCTTGTACACACTGCAAACATCAGAGGCAGAGATACAATACAAAGACACAGCACACACATCCAAAAGTCTGGAAAATCTGGTAGAAAGTACAACATGTACAGCAGTTATTAACATTAAAATGAAGTGATGCTTTAAGTGATTAACAATGCTACTGACCACAGGCTGAATAGAAATAATGGACGCCATCTTGCTGCACTTCTTTGGCATCATTGTTTTTTTTTTTTTAAGTTGGGAGACACTGTTGCAGGTTAATTTCTTGGTTTTGTATAAATATTATACAGGTTGTACATGATGTATCTTTACAAGTTAAAACATGTCTTATAAAAGCAAATGAATAGATGGATATGTGTAAATGACTCCAAACTGAGGAGTAGATGTTGCAGTGTGTGCCTCCTTTCCTCCTCCTCTACATGGACACCATCAGCTGCTGAAG
>JAOWBC010001486.1:23019433-23057140 GCA_028566105.1 Hypoplectrus providencianus
CTGTTTAAGAAACCAGGAGACACATTGAGCCTTCTCTGGAGGAGGAGACATTTTTAGAGGGGTTCATTTACCACCACTTGTTTCACCAACAGGGGACCTTAAACACACTGAGGACACACAGCTAATCTGATTAACAGATCTCTGAAAGTGCCCTATGAATAAAGAGACTTTATGGACACCCTGTATTTACGAATATCTTATCTCTTCTACCAGCATCAGAAAAAAAAAAAAATGAAAACACACATTGTGAACTCTCTCCAAGGTTCAACAGCTGCAGAGACAAACACATGTTGCTTTGTTTAAAAATTCTTCACTTGTTCTCACGAGAAAGTTAAGGGTTTTGAAATCTGGGAGACCACATGTGGTGTGTGTTAATTGCCAGACACAGGAGAGATCCTGTTCTCTGTGTTGGTGACAGTAAATTAAACAAAACTCAAGTCTTTTTTTTTTTTTTTGTCAGAATCAGTCATGCTAAAGTAGACACTCTGTCTGGACAAAATGTTGTTTAAACTCATGTCATGTTCAAGTTTCTGTCCTCACACTTGTGTATTCAGTTTCCTGTCTCACTCATTTGAAGACTGTCCAGATGTGTGTGTGTGTGTGTGTGTGTGTGTGTGTGTGTGTGTGTGTGTGTGTGTGTGTGTGTGTTTCTTCTGGAGAAAGAGGCTGTATTTTACTGGAAGGCTGTGTTGTTTTTAAAGATGAGTGAATGAAGTTAAAAGGAAACATCATTGATTTCATGGCCCTGCAGGGTATGATCTTTTAAAGATGTCCTCCTCTCTGATAATGTCTTTAGTCTTGATTTGGATCAATAGATAGCATGCGTCAAGAATCTTTGCTAATGAGAATCTTTTTAAATATTCAAAGTTTTTGAGAGATGAAACCATGGCAGAACCTTATTTGGCATGCGCGAGGAAGGGTCTAAGAGAACAATTTTGTAATGACCGAAATGTTCAGACAAACTTGAAATGAAAATACATGAAAACATAGCAAACATGTTAACATCTTTTCAGATTCACACAGCGATGTGGATGCATATTTTTCTGTTTCTCTTCTGATTTGTTTCTCTTATGACAGCTTGACGTGTTTTCTAACCTGTCAGTCAAAGGCACACACGCCTTTAATCATAATCTTTATCATCATCTATTTCATCTAAATCGGGCCAATAAATGCACAGTTAACGTTGTATTGTATTGAAGAATACTTGAAACTAGAGATTAAGACTATAAAGATCTTTCTGTAAGGTAATAAAGCAAGTGTGAAGTCCTCCCTTTTTGTATTGAGATGAATGGGACTGGACTTCTTTTTAACCACTGTTGGGGCCCCCTGCTGGACCTTTGAAAGAATGCATCATTTAATTGCGAGATACAGCCTGCTGGAGGCAGAGAAATACTGTATATTTAAATCTGTTTGGCTGAATTAATAAACGAATTAATTTGTAATAAATACAAACACTGAAAAATTTACAGTACTTAACCTAGTTTCTGACAATGTATAATCACATTTAAGTAGGTTTACAAATATTCATAATTATCATGTTTAGTACAGTGCCTGTTTAAATTATGGAACTGGCTGAATGCTTTTCCTGTGGTATTCCTGCTTGAAACTTTTTAGGAATTGCTCAAACAATGTCACACTCGACACTGCACACCTGCCAGAGCAGTGACATACCTTAGCTAAGGCTACTCAGATACACCAGTGAAAGGCAGTCAGGTTCAGAAACACACACCCAAATTGTGGTTAATTTCCATGTCTGCACTTTAACACAACGTTGAATGATGTTATCTGCAGTGTCAGAGTGCTGCTGTTCCTGAGTTTAACATGAATATAACCAGCATCCACACAGATGCTATTTCCAAAAAGGAATATTAGCCGATTGCTCTGACATAACCACCACAATTATAAAGTAGAGCATGGATTAAAGTGATTTCGCCCCGAGGCATGCTGCACTGAGTCTGTGGAGCCCTGAAGCCCCGGCCTGGCTGCTGTTCACTTGTTTATTCACTGTTTATGTTGTTTTAAACATGTGTCTAAACTGCACCAAATTCGATACTGCACGTCTCCAGCAGTACACTCTCCAAGTGTGACCTGGGCTGGATGAATGGCTCACTGGGTATTCGAAGGACACAGTTGAGTGACTGGTGACTGCATTCACCTGGTAACATACCTGGCCTCTTTTAGGGACCGCAGCCCCTTTGTGCACGCTAATATGGGCGGAGGGCCTCTGTGCATTTCCAGGCAGATGATGAGGTAAACTGTAACTTCTTGGTGCAACATGACACATGCCATTTCATTAAGCATCATCCACTCTTGTGCTACTGCACTTCCATTGGATTCTACCCCACTGAAAAACCTGTAATAAGGTTTTACAACTTTTATGACTCATAATACTCTCCATTTCACAGCATCCCTGATTAAAACCGCAGCGCCGCCGTAGACGGGAGCGCCGTCACATATTGCCGTGCTGCACCACTTCACTCTGATGAACAAGATGGAGGCTGAAAAAGCAATATTGGTTTCAGAATCAATTTTTTTTTTAAACTGCTGCCAGACTCTCAAAATGTCTGACAAATATCAGTGAACCAATTAAAGTGCACATCTGTTTCATTAAGGGGCCTCATATCCATCCATCTTATCTGTCAATCTTATCTCTCAGTACCTTCATGCTCCTCATCAGACGTCTTCATGCATGCGTGACTGTGGAGATTAATTGAGCCAATTTAGCTTCATTTCGGGAGGGGGGACGGGACTTCACGCTGTGGAATTCTGGAGTTGATACTCAGTTTTATTACATCTTAAAGTCACAATTGCTGCACAGATTCATATTCAATTACGACTGGGTGGAATAGGAAATAAAGTTGGGATAAGGAGAAGACAGTGATCTGCATCCATGGGCTTACAATGAGTCAAATAATAATTAAATGTTGTATTTTAGAGTCGTGCTGCTTAAATGGAGTCTGAAAAGGCAATGCTGCTTTACAAATTAAATTTCAGGACATGCAGAAGATTCTGTGACTCAACTACAAAATAGCATAATGATGCATGGCAACAATAAACAGATGCAGAGTAAATGTGTATTCAGAGTTACAAAATCATTGTGTTTTCTTTGCCACATGCTGGATTTTAATAAAAACACTAATAGTATGCTGAGGGCATTCTCAATGTGAACCCAATATAGTCGGTTCCTCCTCCTCACAAAACCATCACACACAAAGCCACTTTATGTGTCTTTTAACGCGGGTTTTAAATTGGATTTTGTCAATCCAGAAGTTTACATGAATAACAGGCAAAAAAAAAAAAACTATTACCAGGGGATTGTCTCCTTGTCTTTTTTAAGCCAACTGACAGTGATGTAAGGAAATTGTCTGGGGTTGACTCTGTCACCTGTCAGTGCAGGGGTTTCTTTTCTTTTCCCGGCAGACTGGTTGCAGGTGTTTATTCAGTCTTGCTTTATTTAATCTGACTATTAAATCAGCCGTGCTTACAAAAAACAGTTTCCGACTCAAAGCAGTTGCCTGCAATATTAATTGCTCGACTCCAAAGGGGTAGTGAACAGCTGCACTAAGCCATTTTTGTGGCATTCATGAAACATTATTCACTTCCCATATACACACTTTTTTTTTTTTTTTTTGCAGCTGATCAAGAAAATGAGACCAAAGTGGTATTTCTTGTCTAAAGTTTAGTGCCCTGCCACTGAGAGGGCAGAAATCCGAAACATATTACAGCGCAGAGCCATAAAATTGCTTCTGTTGTTTAAAAAAATGCAGACTCTATTTTGGATGACCCAAGATATCAGGCGAGAGTGCAAGCTTAGTGCATCAAATTGATTTTTATACACTTGAGACGAAGGTGGCTGTTAGAGAGAGTGTGTTCAGATTCTTTGGTGTTGCTTTATCGTGGCATCATCCTCCCAAACTACATCTTCAAAACAATGTACGCGAGTGTGCTCCGACAAAGGTCACACAAGTGAAATGACGATGGAGAAAACTTTTTTTTCACTTAAGGCTATTTTCATACTACGTTATCAGCTCACTGACAGATACTTCAGCACTGATGGAGGGAGAGACGGAGCTCAAAGAAAAAGCAGAGCATGGGAAAACGTTAGCTTTTAAATACAGGGTGAGGGTTAAATATCCTTTCATTTAAATCGAATTCTACCATTAAACTGGTTTAATTTTCCTTTCCCATTATGCTGTTTTATTGCTTTTTTTATCTGACACAACACACTTTGAATTAGCTCTGTGGTTAAAAGGTGTAATACAAATAGTTACTTTGTTTGGCTTTGTGTTAGGAATCACATTCTGTCGGCAATACCTCTTATTCAGAGCTTTATGTGGAATAATTGGGTGCCAACAATCCTTTTTCTGCTTTTTTTTATGATGATGGTTATTCAAGTTTAAAAGAGAGTATCTTAAGCCATGTTTACGTTTAAAAAAAATCTTCCTCATGGCTAATGCTTGATGGAAACACCAAAATCTGTTAAAAAAACATTTATTCTCATTAAAAAATGAGAATAAATGTTTATATGTTAACTTGAGGCAGTTTTTGACTTTCTGAAAAATAGTTACTGTACTCAATGGAAGATAGAAACAGGTTTTGCAAATAAGTTCAACCATTTCAAACATTTAACTCGACTGATCAACAGTTAGAAGCTCAAATTAATCTAATATCTGAAGACATATTGGCCAAGTTTGGCTGATTAGCAACCTGTTTTTAATTATTTTTATTCTCAATGGTTAAGTCTCTTCTAGCTTAATCTCTTCCTTTTCTACTGTATACTGACAGATCATCTTACATCAATACATTACACTGCCATCTTTTGACAAAAATACAGAAATGCAGCTTTGTTTATTTGCTCTTAACCACTTTATGGAAACATCCCATTCTTGTAATGCAATATTTTTAAAATTCCCCTTCAAAATGAAAAGGAAACAGGCTATTGTCTGGCTCTGCTTTCAGCCTGTTTGCTGTTGGCCTGTGTGTTCCCTGTTTCCCCTCCTCTTGACCTTCTCCTCACAGGGCCGTGATCCGCGGGAGCTGCCTCCAGTTTTCCCGCTCCCGGCGCGTACACACCTGTCCCTCATCAGAGCAATCAAGCTCAGCTACAAAGCCCTGGCTCCTCCGCTCATTCACTGCCAGGCTGTTTGTGTGCTTGCCTGTCCAGTGTCAGCAGAGATTCAGTCCCCTTTTCTTCCTTTTTTTTTTGCCTCATGCAGAATCCATCATAAATTCTCCTTGGTTTGCTTTAGAAAATAACTATTATTATTATCTATCTGCCAGCTTATTGTTCTGCTTTAGGGTTTACAAGCAAAGCCCCCTCAGCTTGCAGATCAGTGTTAGTTGGTGATTAGTTACCTTTGTCTGCTTTTTTTTATGGTGTGATAAGATTGTTTGAATTTTAAATGAAAAATTCACCTTTTTTCCTGATATACTCCTTTCAGAACAAGCAGCTTAGAACAGATTCTTTATTGTTTTCCAAGATTAGGATTTAAATAGTGGAAGGGTCAAGCTGTGACCCCCTACTGGGCTACATGTTATATAAAAACTGTTTTATAGTAAACTGGGCCTTGTGCCATCTCTGCATGTACCTTGTTGATTTGGATTCAGGTCTATATGCCCTTCATGTTGCTGAATGTGTGCATTTCTGACTAAAGTATATTATCTTCTGCCTGCCTTTATCCATTCGCTGCAATATGATTGATTCATGTAAATGGGTATTTAAATTTAAATTTGTGGATTTGGAAAAGATAATTCCCAGTGGTTTTCCTGGACCTGAAGTGGGAAATGAAATGTGCATATCCTATTTAGCAGTTTGGGAAAAGGGAATGGAGTCTTGCACATAATACTTGGTTCATGCATCAGCCATCCATTGTGCATTTTACAAAATTTAAAATTAATCCATACCTATATCTTGATCAACTACATTGAAAATACCAACTCAGCAAAAAAAGATTGTTCCTAAATCTTGTGGTCTGGACACAAAACGAGAGGTTTCTAGAACTATGTAAAACATGCCTCATGTACATAGAATTACAACAAAAAGGTTGCAATTCAAGTATCAAATTATAGTAAAAGACCTGAAAACCTCTACATTGGACATAAAATCATTCCTTTTAAAAACTGTTTGCTTTCAAGATATGTCAGTTTGTAATCTTTCATTCTGGCATGACAGCCTAATGGTGGTGTCGCATAATGGTGCCTGTATGGCCTATAGTTTAGCACTAACTCAGGCTGCATTGTGTCATTTTGTTTTTATACAGCATTTATAACTGTAGATGTATAAAAGGAGAAAAAAAAGTGGAGGAGAAATGGCACTGAGTGCACTAAAATGCAGTGGGTGAGTGTATCCCAAGTGCAAAGTGCCCTTTTCCTTTCTTGCATTTTTGCAAGCAACAGTAAAGTGCTGGCGGATTATAACAACCTGTGTCACCGTTGTGCTTTTGTTTTTTAAATCTTGCCATTTCTCAAGCTGCTGTGTATTGAGGTTCACGATTCTCTGCAATAATATTTTAGCTGACTGTCAGCAGAAGTCGACTCTTAAGAGAGAGATATTGTTCCTTTGTGCTGTTTAACTCCAGTTCCCAGTCAAACCCAAGGAGCCACATAATAATCTCCATTCTGGTGCCAATGCTGATGGCAAAGATCACTTGAAAAGATAAAGAAAAGCAAGTCAAAAAGGCAAAATGACAACATCCAAGGTAGCCAAAGTCATTTTCTGAAGTATTGATGAATGTGAGTGAGGGTGCCCATGCATCCATTAATTCAGCCATGGTGCACTTTAAGTCATCATTCTTGTCATCATTAGAGAAATACCATCGATTAGGTGAGATGAAAGGAATTTGCACAGAAATGGATATCCTCTGTCCCCTCGGAGAATCAAAGGCCGAGGAAATAGCCTATCTGGACTGTTTTTTTCCAGTGTTGCATGCATTAATTTGCAATGTGTAGCATACAGCAGCACCACTCCTACTGAATTATCTGCATTACACTGTACACTGACACGGCGCAGCTTTGATGTCGAAGGAGGGAACGGGGCACGCTCTGTGCTTGCACTGCGTGACCGCAGCTGCTAACTCTTTGCGTTTGCAGATACAGTGTGGCACAGATTGCATCATCAGCTCAGCGAGTGGCGATGATGAAATCCCTTTCTCTATTTTGCCCTGAGAAAATGAGTGAATTGATATTTTTAGAAATTAGGAGTAATTAGAAATTGCTCCGCACCAGCTTTGGCACTGTGTGTGTGTGTGTGTGTGTGTTCTTGTTTTGGTAGCCTTCTGAGGACCTTTTTCTGTAGAAACATTGACCTTGTTTGGACCACAAACCTTATAGGTAATTTACACAATTTTAAGTAGTGAGAGAAGGTAAATACGTATAAATAAGTACATTTTACCAAGCATTACTTTTGTACTTAAGTTTTGAAAGCAGGACTTTAACCTGTAGTTGATTAATCTGCAGCGTGATTTTAGTACTTTAACTTAAATAAGGGATCTGAATCTAAATCTCAGTTCTATTTATCAGTATGAATTTTAAAATTCCTGCAGCATATAGAGACACACACTACATTTTTTCATGCAGCCTTCCATCAACATTCTGTATATATTCTGATCTAAACACGACAAATCAGCATACAGCATGAATGATTGTGAGTACCTAAAAGTGCCTTTTCTAAATGTCATGAAATGTCCCAACTTCAGTAATGTTCCTTTAGTATTTTAAAGTGCAAATCCACTGCACCTGTCAGAAATGATGGATAGCGTGCACACAACACGAGCAGCAAGAATAGCCCGTTCTCACTGAGTGGCACATGAACGTGAAAATGCTAAATGCCGTTTATAGAAGCTCTCAATCATTTTTTTGTTCCCTGGATTGGAAAGAAAAAGCATTTGAATGTCAAAAGTTGAATTTGAATTACAGACACAACAATATGGAACAGGATTACGTGAACCCTTTCTCAGAAGTCTACATTTGTTTTTAACGGCGTGATGCATTCATTGACCTGAGCTCCAGTTTCAGCGGATGAGTGACTCTAATTCTGCTGTTTGACTGTTATTCACATTGAACCAACCTTGCACGAAGGGTTAGACCCTTTTTGAGAAACCCATTATGGCGCAGTTCAATGGTATCCGTTTCCCAGCAAAGGGACCAGTCCTGGTGTCTACTCTCATTTTATCATTGACATCTTTTCTTGGAGAGGTAATCCAAGAACGTTGAATGGAAAAACATCTTATTGAAACCTTATTTGGGCTGATAAATTACAGAAAGAAGTGAAATGGCTATGTGAGTGAAACTTCTTGGATTCTATATTTAGCTCTGTTTTTACTGGAGGGAGGAGATGTTTATTGTTGGATTATTTTGTCTGTTTCTGGTAATAAAAGCTCTATATCGCCCTATCTCATCATTGAAGAATATCTGACTTTAATTTAACCATAACACAAGTATTTAGTTGTTTTCTTATAAACACAAAACCAAATACATAGCAGCTAACACAAAGCTAACATATATACATATATGTTCAATCTGTATCCATATAAAGAAGAAAAACATCCATCTGTGTCCACTTACTGGCCATCCAACAACTCCACCAAACCATGTGGCCACAGATCATTTGTTCCTGTCATCTAATATGATCCCCAGCAGTATTCTCAAAAATAGTGCCCCTAGTGGCAGCAGGAGATAACGACGTTGTCATACCCAAAAATAAAAATAGCTGTTTAACACAAATAGTTAATGTTGTAAAACACACACAGTTCATTTAGGTTAACTGATTGGTAAAGTTAAAGAAACAAAACTACATGGTTAGGATAAGGAAAACAGGTTGGTGGTTAGTTTAGACAGTTATGGTAGTTTTGCAGGTTATAAAACATGATATAGAATGTGACATAGCTACACATGGTTAAATAATATGACATGCATGACTGGCCTACCTGTCTATGTTTGACCTTCCTGCCCTAAGTTGTCTTTAGGGCATACGTCCTCAGTGCTACAGCTACTGGAGGGCACTGCCAAACGATTAAACGTAAATATATATTGGAACAACAATGACATTTGGTTGCATTTTCAGAAAGAAATTTTGTACTGAATGTTGACATTAAAGAGTTATCTTTAATGGAAAAGGCCTTGCAAACATTTTCTGGACTTCTTGACCTGAAATATGCTGCCAAAGCAGAGATACATGCACATCATCAGTGCATCAAGAAACACTGTTGTCCTATTTCCAAATGTCTTTGTGTGTACACTCTCTAGACAAGCTATTCCTGTCCATTTTTAGAAACCGTGTTGGAGGCGTCATTAGACTTCTGTTGCTGAAAGTCCTTTGTCTTACATTGAAAGTCCATAATGTAAACATGTAACCAACAGCTTTCATTATATGGTCTAAATTTAGAAGAGCAGAAATTTTACACGAGTGTGAAACAATCAGTGAAATGTCCACATATTGTGTTGACACTGCAGCGACAATAAATCAAACTAACGCCGAGAAACAGAGCAAACATTTTCTTGCCGGGCTGAGGCGCTTCGCGGACAGTTACAAAGTGGGCAGTGTGTTTTTAATCGCTTCATGCCACACTCCTCCCTTTGGAGGCGGAGAACAAGCTTGTCGATCTGTTCCAGTGAACATCAGGGGAGAACACCTTGACGCCCGGAGCCGCTATCTGCCATGGTGCAGTGGTGGTAATGATTAAGTATCAGTCCAGCGCACTCCTCTCATTTCCAAACTATCAGTTTCACCTTCTCCACTACATCACATTTGTGGAGCAGAAGGTAATGATCCACCTGGGTGACTGCCAAGTCATTTTCTTTCCTATGCTCTCTCACTCCTCATTTCACTCTCTCCGTGTCGGCCTCTGTCTCTCACTCTCTCTCTTCCCCCAGCTCCACTCTCTCATCCTCAGTCTTTCAGTTTTCGGTATTCATCTCTCAAGGTTGCCTGCGGAGATAAAATAGCCATGCCCACTAGGTGAGGGAGTCGGCCCCGTGAACTGTCTCCGGCAGGAGGTCACGGAGACTGGCAGTTGTTTTACAGACTTCTTTATGGCTGTTGCAGAGCATCCAAAAGAGGCAGAAAGGTGAGAGGGGTTGAGCATGCTGCGATTATTGGCTGTGCACTTTACCCTGCTGTTTAACTTTGGATATCAATCAATTCCACAGGGACAGGCAAAGGACTTGACTTAACCAGTGGGCTGTAAAACTTATTAAGATGCTCTGCTGACTTATTGGTTTATAGCATGATAGATTTACAAATAGGATTGACTGGGATTGCAAAGAGTGATTGAACAATAAACTTATTTTATCCCACTTACACCTCTGGTTGTCAGCAGAGGGTTGTTTCTCTGTTTATCTGTCTGAACATGGTACTTACCAGAGGTAATATCTTATGCAACACTGTCCTGGTTTCAGCTGAACATGGATGATGCATTTTGGGGCTGTGTTCTGGATTGAAAACAACAAAAACACAATTTACAAAAACAGTGAATCTTCCATACAGGCCTACTACTTTTTTTGTTGTCAAGAGGTGGAAATCTTGGTGGTTGGTTGGTTTATAGTCGAACTTCTATGCATATTTTGAACACTGCCATGAGAAAAGCAAGACAGAAACCAAAATAAATAAACAAAAATGAAACGTAATTAAACAAAAATGTGCATTAAAGTATGCTTGATTGTGGTGTTTTGTTTTTTTTTTTGTCTTTTTCAAAACTACTTAATTTGCTAAATGGGACTAGAAATTATTTTTCCAAATAAGTTCCGATTTATCGAACATTTAAGCTGTTACAACCATTATAAGTAGCACCATTTTATCCAATTCCCGAACATCTATTTTCTCTTGAGGGTGGAAAAATCTCTTCTTCTTCTAACTTTAACTGACAGATTAGCTCACAGCAATACATTACACTGCCATCTTCTGACCAAACTACGTTCATGCAGCTTTGTTTTTTTGTTCTAAATCAGTTGATGGAAACTCCCTAATTAACATTTTCTTTAAAATTAATTTCTAACTTGAATGGAAAATGTAATCGCAACACTGTCACCTTATCTCCACCTTCATTTCCTGACAGCTCACTACCAGCTCCTCTCAAATAAAGGCTGAGGCACGCTGCTGCAGTCAGCAGATGAATCCAGGAGATAAAATATATTTACATGTATTTATTTGGTGAGATACAATTCAGCAGTTCTAATTTGAGAAATACCTTTATGGGTTTGAAGATATACCGCATACCATAACATTATATGGCAGGTTAATACACTCAGACAGGATTTAACCACTCAGTCACATTAATTTTAACGGCGGCTTGATGATGAAGGGGTAAAATTATGCAGTGCATGGTGGTTCTTACATGAATGTATGCATGCACGTGTGTGATTGCAGATCATGTGTGTTTGATAATCTTGGAGACCAGGCGCCGATTGACAGTGTGCACTCAAGGTGAGCTTTCATCTTAAAATTTTAATTCTGCACCACTGATCCCACAAATACTACCACTTATTTTATGCACTCTATGTATTATATATGCATTGATTTTCTCTTACCAAGTGTGCTTTATTTCATCTTATGGCATTCTGTCCTTGGTCATTGCCATTATGGATGAAAACACTTCACATTTTCATCTGACGGCGCTACATTTCTGATTACACATATGTAATTCCTTGCTGATCATAGATCCAAATTTTCCATGATATTCTGTCGTGATACACAAGCCCTGACCCTATCATGGCAAAAGTTCAATCAATTCTTTTTCGGAAAACAAAAAAGACCTTTAGGCTTCAAACAGGGTCAAAAGAGCGGGATGATTCCAGTACATCCTGCACGGTTTCTGCAGAATCGCCTCGCAGGAATGTTAATCCTGAGTGAAGCTCAAAGAGTATGTGGTGTGAATTTAAAGATGATCAGATGATCCGATGTGCTGACACGTGGGAAACCTGCACGGCTGCAGAGACTGAATCTGCTCCCTGAGATTCACATATACATGAGGAGGTCGCCCGCAGTGGACGGCGAGGGTGGTAATCTCCCGCACCGCTCATTGACCACATCTTCCTGACTTAGCACACAAGTTAACTTGTGAGCCTCAAAAATCTATACGACGTATACACTCAAAAAGAAAGGGCAAGTTCCCTCTATAGATTAAAGGAATTGAAGGGATTACATTTTCCAGCCAGGACTATGTTCCTTTCCCTGTGCAATTACCCTTTTAGAAGTTAGGCCATGCATTTCAATTAAAGATGACGAGACGTTTTACAACCAAGGTGAAAGGATGCTTTTAAAAGACAGGTGCTAAAGTACACGGATTGAATACATTTCATGTTGCTGCAGATAAACTCGCCACATCCCTCTAGCCTCTATCTTCTCAGTGCTGCTAATCCTCTTAATATGGTAATATATGAAACACCTTGCTGGGATGTCTTTGAGTCATCTGCCCCATGTTCATATAACTGAGGCTCAGATTAAATTTCCTTTACACAGAAATCGAAGAGCGATTTGAAAATAGGATTAGGGAATTCCTTCGATGTGTCGCAGCTAGTTTGACATTTCATTGGACGATGGCACGGTGGCACATTTCCCTCGGATATTACATGACAGTTCACTGACATCCTGGTGATTTTTTTTTTTCAGCATGCATCCCAGCTGATTCCAGAGTCCAAAACACAACAGACCTGAGGAGAATCATAAACAGGTTGGATAATGAGACGGAGATAATTATCTTGGAGCTACAGCACAGTATGTAACTGTGTCATGTTCCTCTGTGCAATTACTCCATTTAAGGCCCATTAACACCTAACGTCCCAACATTCTTGTCGTAATTGTTGGTTTGATTGCTTTCTTTATTAATCAAAGTGTATCTGTGACCTTTGCTAATTACTTAATCAAATAGGTTTTTATTACGGATTGGACAGAAAAAAGAGGGATTTGCTAACGATAATTGTTGCCCATTTCAGTTGAGTTCGTGCAATTGTCCTCGACATTATTCCAGTCAGTGTCCATCCCCCTTTGTTATTTCACACTCTGCTCCTGTTTGCACAGTCAAATAAACTAATTACACACCTCTAATTCCTCTCCAATTGTGTCGTTTTAGGCGGCACAGACCACCTGTTAAGGAATGGGGCAGAATAGCGGTTTATTCACTTACCAACAAAGAAGTATTGATGTGTCATGGTTGAGGTTGCTGCAAATTCCACCTGTGAAATGCAAATGCGACCGGGGCAGGGTCCAACATGGTCAGCATGCAAAATAAGCTTATCGAATGACCACGGGGTACACAGCACTCCTGACCCACCGCTGCTGCATCCACAATGTTTCCGTGCTGTTTCCGTCTCTCGGCTCGTGGGCTGGGGGCCACTCAGCGGCGAGTGGGAGGGGGAATTCAAAGAGAAAACCTTGAAGTCGCCCATTGTGAACAGCTGCGTGTAAGGCAGGAGGTGATTAAATCGTGAGACACCTCAATCTTATTCTGTCTTTTATTTTTGGTCATATTTAAGGTCTGTTATGGGTGTTTTTTTTGCAGTATTAGAACATTAAGCAATGTTTTCACTGTAAAAAAGCTCCAATTTATCACAATATATTTGTAGAAGATTGATAAATCACCCTTTTTGGAGCCTAGGACACATCAGCCGATAAAAGTCTCTATGCAGCTGTCTAAAGAAAGCAGTGAAGCAAGGCGGAGTTTAAATATTATTCATTGGTTCAAGAGCGTACAAGTCTCCCTGCTCCATAAAGCAAGAATTTAGGCTGTCAAGGGTAGGAGGGGGATTTTTCATAGATCATGGCCATGGCAGCTTTTCTGGACTATAACCAGAGCCAGAATGATATTCTAAGAATAAGGTAATTTAGGACATATAATTCCTCTTATTTGCCCTTATTGAGATCATTCTGACTATTTTTCCTGATTTTTCCTTGATTTAGTTTACTCCAGTTTCTGTCTGTTTATAATGGTTATAATGGTTTCTAAGGATCCCCATTAGCCATTACCTGGGGACAGCTTCTGTTCCTTGGGGTCCATAATATAGGCTTAAATATACCAGATTTATCCTGGTTAATATCCTAATTCTTAACATTTTGGACAGCAAATTCAATATTCTACATAATCTCCACATATTAGGCCGATCTTCTTTTCCTGGTGTGATTCTGCAACAATTATTTAACACATATGAAACTAATGCAGTTGCATATTTGCTTGTGGGCCTCACAGAATATCTGATACTTTAGGAAAACAACCGGATATGCTCCCAACTATTGCAAAACAACACTGTCCAAACACTTTAAATGTCAAGTATGTGTCTTATTAAAGCCCCATGCACGCTGCTTTGGTTCAGTGGAAATGATTGAGAAATCACTGTTTTTCGGGAAAGGTTTGGCAGAATTCTTATTGTGTATTTTGAACAGCTGTTATTTATTAAACAAGAAAGAGCTGCATGCCTCTGTCGTCACATGATTTGATTCTCTTGAAGTTGCTCAGAGAACTGAAGCATGTTTCGTGTGTGTGGTGCTAACTTGCTGTATTTAAGTCCTTTTATGGGGTTTTCAGAAACTGGGCACGTTCTGAGCCTCCTTTTCTATTTTGTTATTGCAGTGATCAGTTACTCTAATCCTCTAATCAAATAGAATGACTTGAGTTGTTTACTGAAAATGTCCTATCAATTTCGTTCTCTTCTTTTTTTTCTTCTAATTTTACTCGGAAACATTTCAAAAAGATAGACGCCTCCCCCCCCCCACACACACACTTATCTGTTTGTGGGTCTGATGATGACTCAGAGCATCAATAAACACTCTAAATCTCTTTACTTTCATTGCAGCAATTATTTCTGGGAGTAGGTGTCAGTATTCTCGAGTGGTGTATTTCTCATTTTGGAATGTAACACTTCACTTCACCCCGTGTCAGTGTCACCTATCTTTATTATTACACACAGTTTGATTGACCTGGTGGCAAGAGCCTTTTTTTGCTTATCACTATGTTCACTGAAGTCGGTTGAAAGTGCCTGTTTGAAGAATATTCTGCTCCGGCTGCCACTGTGGGTCTAATCAGTATCTGACTTTTGTTCCATAAGTAGCTCAATTTGCAGCCAGTGGATCGCAACCTGCAATTTGGGTAATAAAGCAGTTGAGTTTAGTTTTCTTTTGTAATTGTAAATGGAACCACAATAAACATAATTCTGAGGTGAGGAAGGGTTTAGCTGAGACACTGCTCTTCAATTACTGCAAGTAACTGGGCTAAAACATACGTTCCATATGTTTCAAAAGGCTCATATGTGTTCGTTTAAACCCTTTGAACACCACGTTGAATTAATGTTATCTAAATCAAAAATACACCGTTTATAGTAGAAGGAATCAGGCAGTATTGCCAGGATTTGAACCTTCCTTTTTTGTGGAAAAATAACAAAAATGAAGCTTAAACAATGTGATATTTCTGCCACAATGACTCCATTCTACACCCCCCCACCCTTTTAAAATGTTGCCCGAAATAATTGAAATAACTACATAATAACTAATTTTGGGGATTTGTGGAAAAGTGTTATATACATAAATTCCATCTTATTCCACATTGTTTAATTATCATTTATGTCTCTATAATGGTGTTATTCATCACAATAGATGTTTTCACATCTAGCCATGATTGTGATGATAACATATAGGTGAAGAAATTAAATATTACCATGAAATACAAGCCTACAGTGAGCAATATGTCAAAACTGAATAAACTCCCACAATGGCTTAGGGTTCAGAGGGTTAAACTCTTTTATAATTTTATCAAACAATTGAAATTTCCCTTCCCTTATTTAACATCCTGCTGTAACTGTAAGTGACAGTCTCGTCTATTTCCGAGCTGAAGTCCTGGCTGCAGCTTCACAGCGGCAGTGAAGTGACGCTCTATATGGCTGTTGTGATCTGAGTTGAA
This sequence comes from Hypoplectrus providencianus, assembly GCA_028566105.1. Lineage (NCBI taxonomy): Eukaryota > Metazoa > Chordata > Actinopteri > Perciformes > Serranidae > Hypoplectrus > Hypoplectrus providencianus. The sequence continues at coordinate 23,035,315 of JAOWBC010001486.1, forward strand.
CTCTGCAGATTGTATCAAAGAGTGGAACTGCAGCTTCTGGTTTCTTTGCTCATAATACTGCTGGCCGCCCCAAATTGACAAAGATAGATAACTGTCGAAAAAACGCTTGAACTTCAATATCTAGAAATCCTGTAACGCAGGGAACAGCACACTTAATTTTACCAATGTAGCTGATGTGAGTCTACAGATTGCTTGATACCAAAGGCAACTAAAGGACTTTAAGAGGAAAGAAAACTATCATTGGAAGCTAGCTTTCCTGAGTGTTGTTAAAAAGAATTTTGCTTTCAATGTCATTCCTGTGCAGAGAGATGTACTATCTGACATCTGAATTTCATTTTGGGCAAATAAAACAAATCTATAGTGTCTCAAAACTGAAGGAGGAGAGTCTGCCGCCCCGGGCCTGTTGCTTGAGGCTGATAAGGTGTATACATTTTTAAATAAAGTGATGCCTAGGGCCAGAGGTCCACCAGCCATGGTTGCATTGGAAGACATCCAGCATCATATTTCCTGACTGTGGCTGTAGTCTGGAGGCGTGCACGCCCAAAGATGAGTCAATGTAGTGCAGCAAGAACACTGACGAAAACATAAAGCATGTTTGATATGGATTTAAATGTTCTAGACAAGGTCAGGAGCATGGGAGGAAAATTTAATGGGGCTGCGCCTACCCTCTCCCAGCAGGGGGTGACCAGGCTTCTAATAAACTGCGGATCCGCGGATTCTTAAAATTCATTTGAGATTCATGTGGGAGTAGACCCATCATCTAATAAAGCCTTGATGTTGCAAATATCTGAAGTCAATTGCTGTCCGTTAAATGTGCAGGGAAACACTCCCGTACACTGTCTGGTGCTGTGTTGATTTTTCGACAAGAATCAACACTACACATTCCAGACGCTGTGTGTTGTAATGCTGACCGCGTTTGCTGTGATATAGTGCTGCAGTCAGCAGCTACAGACATCTGAGAAACAAGGAGGCTGTTTCTGGACTCACGATTTAGACAGGTTTCATGCAATTTTACACATTTCATGCATTATTAATGTCTCTGAACCTGAGAAACTTTTTGGTCTGTTTTGTTAACAGTTAGTTGCTGAATGTTCTTGTTCTTGTCGAATTCCAAAAGCAAGTTAAACCGGCTTCGACACATTATAAATGTAGTCGGCTGCCCCTGATCACAGGTATGTTGGAGGCAGTGGACACAGTTTGATCTAGGTTCTGAAACACACAGCTCACCACGCAGTCATTGTTGATGCAGAAATTGACCTCATGCACTCATAATGTAGCTTCAGGGTCTGCAACCTTTTCTACCAAAAGAGCCATTATTGGCCCAAAAATGAGAACAAATGTTGGGCTGGAGCCGCAAACCTGATCTTTAGCCTTACACTGAAGATAAATCAGCCTACCAACACTGATACTCAGTCATCAGGAGCATTTATTCATGAGGTTTGTCAGAATACAGCAATGTTCCAAGTTCAAATGAAAGACAAAGCACCAAAAAATATCTCAGGAGATTTGAAGCTAGCCCTAACCCTGACTTGAAGATTTAGTTTAATGTGCCATGTCATGAATATTTTCTATTTTATACATTTTAGTTGACTAAATTATAAAAACATATTTTTAAAATGCCATTTATCTAAGCTATATATTTTTTTAAATTGAAGATAACAAATTGCTTTGGGCTTACACAAATGATACATTAATATTAAAGACAAAACAAAAAAATAATATCTTTTTTTTCCAGTTGCAGAGGGCTTTAAGAGCCACATGCTGGATGCAGGTTGCCTACCCCTGATCTAGAGGCCGGAATAAACATAATTAAAATTCAATCAGAGAAACTTGTTTCATGTAAACTTGGGAAATTGTGAAATGTTTTCAGTCACTTTCTTTAAGGTTATATACCAAGAGCACTTGGTTAAGGTTATGTAAAAAGAACAAAGTAAAGCTTTATAAGACACTTCTGGACAAAACTTTGACCATTGGTCTTCTGGTGTAATGAACTGGGTTGGTTTATCCACGTTATGCTCCACCCACACCACTGTGGACTTCTTACATGTTATGATTATCTATAACTTGTTCTCCTTATGTTTGGTCAGTAATGAAGCAATAACTGGTTTGCAGAAACATAAAATTCCAATACTTTTTACTGTCCACTGGGCTGATTTGCTTACAAGTTCGTCATAATCTCAAGTCTCGCTGCAAAATAGATCACATGACCCAGTTTCCTAGCATATAGTGCAGGTCATTGCAACCACCTTAGACTGTCATAAAGGAGCTTTGTATTATCAAACATTCATGCTCCATTTTCCTGGCCGTGTCCCCAGGCGCAAAACGTCTAGACAACAGGCCTCATCTGGAGCTTTGCTCTGTGATTAATTATTACATAGATTTTAAAGATGCTTTGCGGTGCTCCTGCCATCTCTCATTCTTCAGTTTTGACATCTCACAAGAGATTTTACATCTTTTGAAAATTGCTTTTCAACTTTATTTGACCCATAATTTTTTTTTTTTTAAATGACATATCTCTGTAAATCCACACTCTACCCCAGCTATTGAAAAGCCTTGCTCTCTCTACATATACAGAAATATATGCATTTATATGTATGGAGTACATATAGTCCAATGGCTCAGCTCCAGGTGAGGAAGGCGACAGTCTATTTTCTCCCAGAGGAAGGAGAGTGCTTTCATTTCAAAGAAGTTGCTATTTGCCCTCTATAACTGAATCGTCCTTGAACGAAAACATCATTCCTCAAAAGCTGTTTACCTACGTGGGTCATTGCCTTCTTTCTCATACGTCCCCATGTTTCATTAACCTTTATAACTAGATTCTGCTCAAACAAATACAGACATGGCTTAAAAGATGTCTGGGTTCTGTTTGAAGGTTTAAGAGTTACAGTTTATGTATCAGACAGTCCCCCAAAAAAGACATCTGGGTGAATGTAGGGTATAAAATGATCAAAACAGGAAGTACTTCTTGATATCTTGGAATATTTAATAATGATAACACCTTTTTGTGATTCAACACTGATTATGCATGAAACAAACAGGCAGCCAAAGATAGATAAATGGATGAAAAGACAGATAAAGATAGACTCACCCTTGGCCTATTATTAACCTCCTCCTTTTTTATTTTTTTTTACCAAGACCATTTCCTGGTAAATGAGGTAATATCTCCTCAATCACTGGAAGACTCTTTATTACAGGTCTCGCCATCAGTGGGTTTTCACTCGGAGGGGAACAAATTACTTGAAAAAATGTGAAGATAAAAGTCAACGAGCTTGAAGGACCACCTAAAGATAATGATTTGTGTCAAGGGGAACATATTGTTTTATTGCGGTCTTGGAAATGACTTCACTCATCAGGTAGGCGGGCACAAACTGATAAGAGAATAAAAGTGCTTCACAGTGATGCTCACATCGTTCATCTCTAAAGAATCTCATTAACGGCACTCTGTGTCATCACAGCCAAAGACCCAACTCTTAATCAGAACTCACCAGTAAATATTCATGACAGCATGAGCAAACACGAAGTCTTGATTACTCTAACATGAGAATGACCTCTATCAATATGTAAATCATTTAAATGAAGGAATTTGCCATGGGGTTCTAGTACGACTTGTGCAGTGTTCTGGCTCACAGGCAGGGTGATCCAGTTTGGCGAGGCCTAAAGTCTCCTCTGTCTCTCTTTGTTTCCCTCACTACAATGAGCCCTCTCAGCCAGAGTGCCTTGCATTATTTACATGTTTATGATTAGTTAAGCCTCACATGGAGCCGCCATCTGCTGGAAAGTGGCATGTAGAATTGGAGTGCCATTAGGCCTATTTATTTTTACTGAAGGAATGAGAAAAAAATGCAAAGGAAGAGCCATGTGGCCTCCAATACACACTCTCACTGAGGTCCATAGCCACGAGTACCCTAAAGTCCTGAAGTGTGGTATTTATGCCTCGTTAAGTGTTCAACGGCTCAACATTAGTGTTTAAAAATTAACCCCAAAGTAGAATAAACTGCACAGATGGCACTCGACAACCGGCGCCCCATCCAATGAACACCTACACAGCACTGCAATAACTAGTCGACAAAGGCCGTTTAGATTAAAAACATAAATATTAAGTACAATATGTTGTATTAAACTGTCTATATTTTTAAAGGGATAGTGCTACTGTTTTCAAGTTTAAGTTTCTCAAGTATTACTGAGGAGAAGAATGTAGAGAGCGTGCTGATTAGAAAATTGACAGAGTTGGCAGATACATCTTTGACCGTAGGTATTGACAGTAGTTTAGCTAGGTTAGCTAAGCTGATAAAACGCTGAATCGCCATCACATAATCGCTGACTGGTGATGAGAGGTACCTACCGTTTACCTGCAGTCAAACAAAGCCCTCACATGGGATTAGTTGATACTAGTTGTACTTCAAAACTAGAACATTCCTGTGACCAAAATGTAGTACATGTGTAATGTGGTAATGCAGCTGAAAATCAAATTGAACTGGAAATCTTCATTCTTCAGACACGTTAAATAGAGCAAAGGGAAGGCATTAAAAAAATGCTTTAAAATGAAAAGTCAAAGGGTTCAAATACAGGGAACACTTGGCCTTTGCATATCTCTATAGAAAAAAAAAAGGCTTCAACAGGCAGTTCATTGCAATAAATCACACACCTCTAGTTTGAAGGAAGTAACAATGAAGCTTACTGGCTCTCCATTTGTCGAAATATATTCATAATGTTCCAAAATACTTGCCAGTGTTTGTTGCACTGCGGCAACAGCCAGCTTTACCGCTGCTTCTGACATTTCTGACATAAATAGATGGCAGAACAACAAGGTCACGTTGGCTAAGAAAAGTTCTTCGCCTTGGGGCTCACTCCAGCGTACTTTATCAGATTTGAGCGGTGCATTGTAGACGGAAAAACTGATACACACAAGGGACATGGATTCTTTACATTCTGTGAAATGTTTTCAGATTCATATAGCAGTAAGCCACGGCTGAATAGCAGAGCGGTTCTGCTTTAGGCTGCTGCCGATTGTGCTGCAGTCCAGTGTGTGTTTGAGTTGCTCGGGTTTGACTTGGCAAGTGGCCGGCCTGTCTGCCGAGCAGCTAGCCCGGCTGACAGCAGCTGACAGCAGCTGTCAGGTACAGCGGACTGGTAGCGTTTGTGTCCGATTGACCACCTGTGCCAACTGGGAGCAGATGATTTATATGCTCTGTTTTGATTGTTGACTGTTTACTGCCACAATGCACAGAGGAGTTTTTTTGTTTGTTTGTTTGTTTTTAACAAAGGGCCACATTCTTCTTACTCTACATGCACATTATTTAGCAAGCTTTTATCTTTTAAGAACTATACTCTGATGGTCTGGCTTTCCATGCCAGGTAAGTAAAGGTGGCAGCGAGATGGCAAACATAGTGGAGCATTTAGCAGCAAAATAATAGCTATTTTCCTCAGGAGATGGTGGAGACCAAACTGGAGCTAAAATTAGCCTTGGACGCAAGACAAAATAAAATAAATTATGATGCTGTGTGCTAGTAAATAGTTATAGATAGCCAGAAAGCTAGCTAGCTAGATGGATAGATTGGATCTACTTTATTTTTCCCCTTCAATATTTACTAGTGTCTTTTAGGGTTTTATGTGTCCTTGTATGTGAGACCACATGTCCTGGGATAATAATAATTTTAACAACAATAACATTTACAATATCTATTTGTATAGTACCAAGAAAGGCAATGTGAAGGGCTCAACAGTGTGTCATTACAGACAAACACAATAAAAAATAATTAATAACACAAGGTACAAACAATGTATGAGGAGTAACCGATACATTGAATGGCACAAAAATACATTTAAAAATTGAAGTAGACAAAGAAACTACCAGCATCAGAAGATCTGAAAGCTCTTGTTGGTTAAAAAGCAGCAGTAAGAAGGTGCTACTGGATGGTAGGCTGGGCCAGTACCGTTTTATTACATTTCCAACAGTACATTGTCGCTAATACAAAGGTGTCTCGGGACGTGTCACTCATGTCAAACACATTGTTCTAATGAATTCTTAGTCACAATCCGTGTCTTGGCAGTATGGCACCAATTTGCATCATTTCAGACAGACGAATGAGCAGCTGGTGAGTCATAACACCAATGTATTGAACATAGGAGAAAGGATATAAGAGCAGAGGCAGCTCGCATCATCAGTGTTGCATTTCAAAAGTCAGGCCTGTATCTTTTTGGTTTGAGTGTTTGTCAAAAACACACACACACAAACACATGCACTTCCCCTTAAACTACCAAAAAATGGCTCTTTCAAAATGTTGCATCATCCAGTATTTTCTGTCTTTTCACGTAATGCTGCTACAACTGACGCCTACAAGCCAAACCAGTCAAATTGGAAAAATCTGGTCATAAATTCCTGACATGAGAATTTTTTTCTCTTGCATGTCCTATAGAGCAATCTAAGACCATTGTTTTGGATCAGTAGCCAAAGATTTTTTTATCACGTACGTCTCTCACGATTGTTAACTTCCGGTCGAACAACAAAAACTGTGAGTCCAACAATCTTTTCCTTGGGAAACAGTGAGACGCAGAGAGACATCCTGACCGTTCCCTGTGTATTATTTCTTAGTTCCTGTCAGTCTGCAGCATGCTCGACTGAGAGCAGTTGTCAGTGCATGGTGACGGCAGCGCCTCCTGTAAGTGAGTCAGATTGGATTGTTCCAGCACTTTGTCTTCTCGTTGCAGGAGGTGGAGCTCCTCCTGTCAGACACAGGTGCACTAACTGAATGATGTAATCAGCTGTAGACGATGTGCTTCACTCTCCCACCGAGGTAGATAACCCCAATAATACATTTGTTCATTCCTCGTCTTTCTGTCAAGGGGGAGTAATACAGCCAAAATGAAAGAGTTGACAGAAACCAACAGCAGACAGATTGCACCTGCACACAATCTTGGAGAGGGATGTGTTGTGTTGTCAAGTGTTGTTCTTCATGCACAGCAGGTAAAAAAAAGTGAAAACAGTGGGATGCATGTGATTGTACGATGGTCTGAATCATTGAGGAAGCATTTTTAAGCAATAGCATTTCACGGTAGGCGCAACAGCCCGTATTTACTCTCATTTTAATTCAGGTGAGAGATTTTAATTTGGAAGCTCTTAATCCTTTCAGTCCCAGGACAAAAAAATACAACTTTTATTCATCTGCTTCTCTGAGAAAAGATGATGGGAAAACGTGTTTTCAAGATTCAAGATGAAGGCGATAGAAGGAAAATGTAGTTTGAGAAAAAATAATTTATCTCAATGCTAAAGGTGTAAAATATTGATGGGTTTTATGTCAAGAAAAGAAGGTATAGGATTTCAACAGCAACATAATCAATGAATAAAAATCTATATAGTGCAACAATGGGGACTGTTCTCTCTTCAAAAACAACAATATATGGCATTTATACAGACAGCAAAATATACACAAATGCATATTAATGTTTTCGTCTTTCTTCTTGCTTTGTTGTAGTAAAGATTGAAGGGGATGCAGAGTTTAAAAGTCCGACGTCATATTCAAGTTTGTAAATCACATATTTTAATGTAACTGACTGTAACTTAGTCGTGTCCCTACATCACTTCAGGCATTGATGTACATTGATATACTTTTTATAATTGCCCTAAACCTAGGTCACTATTTTTGTAGCTAAAATTTTTTATTTTTACAAACTTTACAATTGAACCATTTTGACAAACACTCAGGTGATGTGGTGCTATTGACAAACAGTCTATTCTGTTATTTAGGTTGAAGACTTGTTGAACAGTGACACATAAAAAAAAGTGGGAAAAAATGTAGAAAACTAAACAAAAGCCTTCCCCATTCCTCTGTTTGTTCGCTCCATCAGTGGCTGGTGCTACTTAGTGGTCAGCTACAGCCAAACCCTTTAAAGTCAAACATCCGCTCCACCTTTCAGACCCACACCGATTCCCCTGCAAAGCCTCGGGGCTGAAATGCGTCGCAGCCTCAGCACCGCTCCTTTGGGTGTCATCTGGGAGCCTTACGCATTGATTAGTAATTGTCCTTCCTCCTTCCCTGAGAGGCTGTTTGTCCCACAGGGAGGCAGCCATTACACCACAGCTGGCCACAGGGACCATTCAAGGGCAATCAGAGTAAAAAGACTCAGGGTAACCACTTAGTCGGGAGTGCACTGGCCTGGATTGGTAACGACGAGTAAAAGGCAAGACTGTCTGGAGACAGAGCTGGATGGAGAGGGTTCACAGTGAGCATGTCACGGCGAGCGGCGGTGGGGCTGCGTTGAAGGGGCTTTTAAAAGCTCTCTGGTAAGTAACAGGGTTGGGGTTGCTTTTACCCGGAGATGAGTGCAGTGGTGATTGTGGCTCCAGCCTCTGACCCTTTATCCTCTTTGGCTGAAGTGACTTTCTGGACAAAAACTAACAAGTATTGTCTGTGTTGGCAGATATAGTTTATTCCTCTGTCCCACACACCTAAAAAACATATCAGTGAGGCTCACTGTTGGGAACTGGAAGTTTATTTTGAGTGGATCCCACATACACCGTCCTTGTGCCATAAATACTGAGCACTGCACTAAATCTGGGGTTGGAGATAGTCCTCAACACCATTCACTGGTGTTTGACGCATGTTTGCTAAAAGTACAAAGCCCAGCTCCTTCAGCAACTGATTCACCTACAGACAAATGTAAATTCATCATCCAGGAGTCGTTGTTTGATGTTTTATGTCTTTCTTAATTAACTACAGTGCCTAGCTCTTTCAGCAAATGATTCAACCGAAAAAGAAAAAGTAAAATCTTTTCAGTTTTTCAGCAATATAACTAATATTTTATGACAGATTCAGATGGAAAATGGTTCCCGTTAATCCCTTTATTAGCATAGAGTTCATTGCATGTTGGCCTTTATTGTTTTATATTATTATATTCTTTTATTGTTTCCTGGTTTTGCTTGCATTTTTTATTACGGCTGAATATTTTTGTGGAAATTTACAGTGCTTATATAATCTCTGCAGAAGTTTATGCCCATACTGTGAAATCTATTTATTACTAATTTGTATGCCATGCTTGTCAGTGTTTCTGTGCTATAAATCATATTGATGCAGTGTGCCAGCCTCAGCATGGAGCAGCAGACAGTGGATGCCCTGCATACTTTGACTATACCACCCTGCATTTAAACGACAGCACGCTCCTGCAGGAGGTTCTCTCAGTAATGTTATACACTCGTGCCACACCATTATACTGTAACATAAAACTCACCCTACTACCTTCTGATCGTTCCTCGCAAGGGACAAAGAGAGCAGCGCATGAATCGCTGAGATAATTCATTTAGGGATGGAGGAAAAGTACAGAGGTAGTAAAACACTTTAATGATCTGTTCTTACACCTGTACTTGCAGAATATGTATTCATCACATTTTATGCCATGGAACTAGATATTCCCTTAAATAATGGCAGAAGCTCTTAATGACTTTAGGATCATCATTATTGACCAGTTAAGATTCTGCTTTAACCCTTGTGTTGTCTTATGGTAAAAAAAAAGTCCCTTTCACAATGTTCCACAACAAAAACCTCTAAATCTTTGTTCATTTTGTAGACTTTCCCAAACGCTGCCTCTGTTTCCCTTCAGTTTTCTGAAATGTGATGAGTGAAACAAGTTTTCGATTCATGACTGGAAAAGAAAAATATTAAGTTATTAATTGATACTTTTTAACCCTCAGAAAGAGGGAAGTATGTACTGATAAGACTAAACAAGAGTTAAGGTAAACCTTATTAACCTTCCAGCTTTCAGTGGATTGGGTTTTGACACACATTTAATTTCCTTGCAATGAAACATTTAAGAATAAAATACATTTTTAAGAAGGTAACACTCACATAAAGCTCAGCCTGTGTTTTGGAGGCTGTAGCATTGCTGGTTGTTGATTTATGAGCTGCAGTAACATAACAGTGTTGTAAAGGAATATCTGCTGTTTCCCTTCTAACAACTAATCATGTAGAACTTTGAAACCCAACCCAAAGAAATAAATGCAAAAAGAAGAGCTACAGCAAATGTTTTTTCTTGCAAAATATCTCAGCCAGTGAGAATGAAAACATTAGAAGCATTTTGCAGCAATTAGAACATAATATATCTTTGGGAAATACATACAATTATAGCATTTCTCTGGCGATGGAGTCAAGGAGCCTCCAGCAGTATCTGTCTCGCTGCATGTATGCCTCATGTATCTGTCCATGCATGCATCCATCTCCACTGGGGCCAATATTCTGGAGGTGACCTGCTGTAGGTGATCTTCTCTGCCTGGAGGGAGGCAATGAGCTGAGGATTTCCCCACACCATGAGTCTGAAATCATCATTAAATATCAGGCTGTGGACCAGGTGCGGCTGAGTTCGATGATAATAAGGAATATGGTTTATCACAGTGACAGGCCTCTGGACTGTGTGCTAGCTTCATGTTATTGATCGGATGGACCAGTCCTCCCAGTCCCTGTAAAAAGACTGGTCTCTCCTCAGAAAGGACAATATAAGGGATTTTGTACAGACAACAATATCACTCCTAAAACAAATGGCGGACTTTTACCCAGAATGGCATTGTCTGACATGAAAGTAAATGACTTTTAAAATAACTTTTGTTTGTGACTCCCCCTTTTTTAAAATCTTCATGACTGAAACCGCATCAGCACGAAGCATTTTTAAGCAATAGCATTTCATGGTAGGCACAACAGCCCATGTTTTCTCTCATTTTAAATGAGGTGAGAGTTTTTTAATTTAGAAGTTCTTAATCCTTTCAGTCCCAGGACAAAATAACACAACTTTAATTCATCTGCTTCTCTGAAAAGATAATGTGAACAGTTGTTTTCAAGATTTAAGAGATGATGAAGGTGATAAAGTAAGGAAATGTACTCTGAGAAATTATTTATCAATGTTAAAGGTGTTAAATATTAAAGAGTTTGATGTAAATGAAAGAAATTATGGGATTTAAGTTCATTTTTGAGGGGAGACCAGTCCCCATTGTTGCACTATATACATATTTTTATTGGTTTAGACTTTCTTCTGCTGCCATCTTGCTGACGTAAATACTGTAACTACTTTCCTGGCAACATTTAGCATATTTAGTTATAGACTAAATTGTCTTTTATAACGTGTAACCAGGAAGCTTTTGCCCTAAACCTAGCTTTGTGAAACAGTAGCCTTTGTTTTACAACTGCAAAGTAAATGTGTATGGACAAGTCATTTTTGGATCTCTGCGCTGTACCATGAGCCCTAAAATGCTCATATGTGTTGTTATGGGTGACACTGCGATGGTCTACTCTGTCCTGTAGGTTGGAGATCCTATTGAGAGAATCTCTTCATGTGTTTTGTTTAGGTCCTTTATCATTTTTTCCTCCACATCACCACAGACATCTTTTTGCAATGTAATTTATGGTAAATTCTGTGTCTCCCCTCCATTAGCTGCTGTGGAAAACACTCACATCACTTCATTACAATGCAGTGTTGGACCATACTGCAGTAAACTAATTTTGCTGCAAACAGAGGATCTCAGAAGTCTTGTCGTGACTCAGACTAAAAATATTGAAAAACTGCTAAAACACAGTCGCGGGAAAGCAGCACTGCTTGAGCAGTATATTGATCATCTCTCTGCAAAGTGTTGACACACTGTGTAACTCCACAGAGCGGGTTCACCTGCTCTGCACCAAACCAAATCATCGGAGACTCTTCATGTTTACTGCCCCTCGGCAACATAACAATGAGACAAAAACAACAGCTACCTTTGAGAAAAAAAAGACGGCGAGATGGCGAATGTGTGGGAATATCGTGAGGATTTATTTTAAATGAAGTACAATGGCTTAATTTCCCTTCACTCGGAGCCTGAAAAACTGACACATCTAGCCCTTTAGATTTTCTTCTCCGTGCTGCTGCAGATGAAAGCAGGGCAGGAATCACGCAGCTTCAACATTCTCACTTGCAAATTCAGGGATGACAGGGTTCCTCCGCCAGCTTCAATTATGAATGACAGCCTTTTATCTCCTGCCTGCTAATTAGGTGAGATGATGCTATATGCTCACACCACATTCTCTTCTCTCCTTTTTTTGTTCTCGCACATACCTGAATGCAGCCTATTCTACTGAAAGCCATAAGTGGGGAGAGAAATGGGTCAGAGAGTATCATCTTTGAGTTCAAAAGAGTGAAGTTTAAAGTCATTGTGGGGAGGAACCACAAGAAGGAAAACAATTGGGCTGTATATCGTGCTCACTGCATATCAAAGGTCCTCCTATGGAAAACTGGCAGCTGCTGGAACATCTGAAGGAAAGTTGATGGAAGCATTTTAATAATTTGGCTTTATGGTGAATATTTTAATAAGGAACAATGCTCAGGCAGCCTTGATCCCTAACTCGCAGTCTTTTTTTGTGGACGCTTAACTGCAGGGATATCCTTGTCCAACGTCACAGCGGCTGATTCGGAACTCGTGTCCAGAACTTTAACAAGTCTTTTTTTTTTCGAGTTTTTATGGAAGCGTGGTATTTAAATACGTGTCAAAGGGGCCACTCAGAAGGATTAGGTCACAGTTGAGATAGGAAAAAGGATCTGGGGTCAATCCGACTGGATCCAATTAGCTGCCTCTGACAGGAGGCCATGACAAGCCTCACGCTGCAGCGACATCTCATTCTCTGAGCCGGGGTCTTCAGTCGCAGAGGGATGGAGGGATAGAGGACTCAGGGAATAATAGAAGAACAAACAAGTCACGACTCCAGGAGAACACCCACCAGATACTCATTAGAAGAGAATCTCTGCTTCTTCCCTCCCCTTCCTCCGCTCGCCACCCCCCCTCAGCTCCCCCTCCCCTCCGCTGAGTGTGTGTGCACTCCAGATTGGCTGAGATGAGAGGAATATTCGTTTTTTTCCGGGCTCTTGGACACTGACAGTATTTTTTCCTCCCCACTTTGCAGACTATACAGTGAGCAGTATTGACAGTACTTTTGATAGCATTCAATTAAAGTTTTTTGAAATCTGCCTGAGGTGACAGTATTTCCTGTTTCAAAGGAGAGCGATCATACTTTTTTTTTGTGGAAGATTCACTTCCACTGTTTTTTATGTTTTGCTTTTTTTTTTTTTTTTTTTTTTTTAAGTGATGTCAATTATTCATTCTTAAACTTTAAAAATTGCCTATTTGATGTGGGTCATTAAAAAAGGAAAACAGTGTGAATGTTTAATGAGTAGTGTCACTGCTGGCAAAGAGTTTAGCAGATTAAAAAACCCGATGAGTAAGACAGCCGATTGTAAACGAGCTAGCTTCCACATGAGAAAAGTTTGGGTGATTTTATTGCATCCGGACTTTGTGGAATAGATCATCCTACATTTATACATATTAAGCAGTTGCCTAATGAAGTGTTGTTTGCCCAAAACTGCACATAGTAATCCGCGGCCCCCCTTAAGACCTAAATGAGTAATTTCCAATGCAGGAATCTAAACCTCAGAGAAAAAGAAGGTGATCAAAATGCAATCTCTTCAATATGGCATGTTCATTATTGAGTGGGAAAAAAAGGCGAGAAACCATTTTCAACAGATAAAAGTAATTACTCACGCAGAACACCGCTCCCAGGGACTAAACTCTTTTTAGTTGTCAAGACAGTAAACAAGTGGTGGAAATGGGGCTGAGGGGATCAGTGGTCCTTTGAAGTGTTCTCTCCTTGTTTAAAATAGACACAGTAGCTTGTCTATTCCCCTCCACGGCCGTGGAAAGAAGCAGCAGCTTAGACAGGAAGCTCTGTGGCCTTGGCACCCCATTTCAGGGACCCTGGACTGCGGCCTCGGAGCAGGAAGCATCGGGCGATGGACTAATCGTATTCAGGTCCCTGAACAAGTGCCTTCTAGGCCGACTCCCCGCACAGCTGTGTGTGCCTCTGAACCATCACCAGCTGGGCTGAACAGGCCATCTAGCTAAGGTTATACAAAGGGCAGGAGAGAAGCAGCTAAGACTGGGGTTTAGATTCAAGGTTTTATGAAGGGAAGAGCATGCCCTCCATCATAAACACCAGCAAACTCTCAATGAATAACTTTGTGAAATGGATGGAAAGTTGTCTAACAGCAGCCAGTCTCAACATCTTTTATAGTCAATATACAGTCATCTTATGTGCATTGCTTTATGGCTTCAATACATTAGGTATTTAAGTGCAAATGAGCCCACATTCAGATTGCTTTGACACAACTCCTCCACATTTAACATCCCATATATGAAAGGTCACAGGCACTCTTTGCTAACAGGGATTATTTGCCATTCATAAGGACTGCAATGTGTAGATTAGTCTTCAAGCAGAGGCACATCATTTGTGTTTGTAATTAGTGCTTGAAAGCACTATTTTCATGTGCAGTGCTCCTCTTGAGTGCTTATTTGTGACACAAATCTGAAGGAAATTCACAGCAAATAAGACTAAAATACTGCTTTAAGTTGAGCAACTGAAGCCCAAGACACACAAGTACCCTTGATAAAACAGAGCAGTGAAACTGAACCTTGGTGTGAGAGCGTTAAAAGAATGCACAGAAAAAAATGGCAGAAAAACAGCGAAAACACTGTTCTCCGCATGTTGACTTTATAAATACATTTCTAAATCATTGAGCAAGCATTGTTAGTACAGAGGATAGCTGTCTTTATTATCCTCAGATACCTCTGTTTGAATTCATTTCCTCCTACAAGGTCTTCAGCTTCGCCAAAACAAATAGTCTCAGATGAAAAGTACCCAGGGCCATTAAAAAAAATATATATATCAGGCAACTTTGTTTTTCCCAGTTCCTTTTTATATCTGAGTTGAAAAAAACTCCGAACATATTGTGCAATGCAACACAGATCTGATAAAATTATTTTTATGAAGATAAAAGAGATAACTTTATACATTATTTAGCTGACCTCATTATGGACTTCCAGAAGACATAAAGCATATTAAGAACTGAACTGATGACTTTTCATCACTTCATGGAACTTATTAGTTTAAAGCAAAGAACTTTGTAAAGGTTGTGTGTTACATGTCAGCATCTTTACATATCATATTTTGAGTCATTCACAATTAGCTTCATATCTGTGAGTTTCGAGCTGTCCACTAAATGATCGTTGATCATTTTCATGAGTTTACAGGAACTCTTTTCCCAGCAGGCACTTTGATTTTCACAGGTGAGTATAAAAGCAATTCCTGGTTTTCTGCAGGATTCCTGGACTGGGACACTCAATGCAACTGAGCCATTGTTAACATCAGCTAAATTACATATCTACCATCAAAAAGGTCTGTGTTAACTCAATAGAAGTACTTACAACATACTCAGCAAACCATATGATATGACAATAATTTAGTTATAATTACATATTTCATTAAGCAAACTTTCCAATTGGAATGTTAATTATTGCTATGACTGAAAACTACAGTTTATACTGTTATATTGGATATTGTTGTAAAGTTGTTTTTTTTCCTATCCCTGACCTGAAAATGATTAGGTTGGTTTGCCTTCATAATCCTTGTGGCTGAAGTTAAACATTTCAGACATTTATCCATTGCTTTAAGGACCATTTACTTTGGTTAACTATTTCAACCATTCAGTCTATTATTTAAACCATTAATCCATCGGTATAGCTGTGCTTGCAAAAGGTTGGAATATTTCCTGTAAAACTTCCAAAAACTTGTCACCAGAAAGTGAAGTTTGGGAAATTTGGAAATATTCTAAAGGCAGAAAAAAACCCAACACATTTGAGGTAGCTAGCAACATAAGATAGCCTCATAAATGGTCAATGGTATTATGCTAGCTTTAGCCTGCTTAGCATCAAATTTATCAGTTAGTATAAATACATTTTTTCCCATAAACTGATGCATTCTGATAAAAAAACAAAACAAAAAAAAAACAAGTTTCCAACTGTGAAAAGTCTAATTTTGCAACCCCAGTTTAAGCTAATAATTTGTCCTGTTCATAGCTAACATTTTAATCTTTACCCATTTATTTAAGATGATACTACATTTAACCAATAGTTAACTTTTCAACTATTTACCCATTACTTTTTTCCTTTAGTTTATTAATTACATAAAGCTATCTATTTCAAACATTTACCCATTACAATTTATATGATGTTGATTCAATTATTTTCTTTCTTTAACTTAAAATGTGTTTATCATCATGTACACAGGTAGTTCTGCTACACCGATGGTTCTGCATTTGCCCCTATGTTTGGGAATAACTGCTCCAGAGTAACAGACTGAAGCTGTGATACTTTAATGAAAAGAATGAAGAGGAAACACTGAGAATCTGAAGTGAGTTGTAACCCTCTTAGCTCCCGCTGACAGCAGAGCTTCTCCCCATAACAAGGCTAGGGCTTGTTATGCTAATTGCAGCATATATACATCCAAGTGAGAAACCAGGAGCCAAACTCAAAGCCGGAGTTTGTCTGTGTGAAGTAGATTTAAATCTTCATTATACTCCTTGCCACATTCATTGGATTACAATACTCTACACTTGTGTTTCAGATAAAGATTATTGCAGGATCTGGGCATCAGACCAGTGTGTGGCTTTAGCGGTATGAAAACGTCACTTTTAATATGAGGTGGTGGCGGTTTGGGTGGGGGCTCATTGCTGATGGACACCATTTTCTGTGTCCACGCTGAGGATTGCTGAGCCTTGGGAGGGGAGGAGGAGATTGGTACAGTGTTCTCATCATCCCTGAGCCACTGGGTCATGGTTTAAACACTAATCCTGAAGGATGAGTGAGGTAGAAACATCCGCCACAGCATGCTCCAAAGATTGCACCCCCTTCTGTCTGATCGCATGCTCTCAAAAAAAACTTGTGGTAGGGAAAAGGGCAGCTGCAGCTGTCAGGCACTTTCCCTCCACCATTCTCTGCGGGGGGGACCAAACAGAGCAGTTTATCCAACAGCTCTGACAAATACGTGACAGAGGTTGCAGGTGAAACGTTGTTTAAAGCTTGCAGAGTTCAGGGCAGGGCTCAGTCTGACATTACGTCGAAGACCAAAACAGATTTCCTCCACAGTAAACCATCATAGCAATCAATAACACACTTGTAGACTAACCATGGGCGTTTGCTTGACATTCACCGAGCTGCGGTACTGTACGACACCTAGAAATAAAACCCAACAGGTGTAGGTGTCAATAGGAATGGAAAAGATATTCCAACAATGGGTAACTCCAGCTCTGCCTGCCTGGAGGCATCACCGCCAGTTTAATTATTGTTTTGCAGTCATGGAGATAATTCATTGAAATTACCGAGCTGTTGTGAAACATTCGTAGGCTTGCCAGCTTGTCTTGCTGGGCAGTACAAACAGGTACAGAGCTACTTTGATTAAAAAAAAGGTGCGCTCTGTTGTTGACTGAACCCTTCTCTCTGTATCGGAGCCGCCATTATTACTAGAGTTGCACTTAATGGTTCAATTATGGAACAACCGCTGTCTTTGTGTTTAATTGCCGAGGAATCAATTAAGGTCTGTTTTCTTCACACTGGGAAAGAGATCCATGATAAAAATGTGGCCAATCTAGGATTTAGTTACTGGAGTATTGAGCAGAGTATCGCCTTAAAACCTCAAGATGTGAATGCACCCTGTAAGTAAATTTCGACCCAGTTAAAAAAAAAAAAAAAAAAAAAAAACCTTTGTGAGGCAGTTACAGAGGAATAACCGTGGAGCACAACAAACTCAATATCTTGCTCTTGAAATGATTTGATTAAATATCAAAATCTGTTAAAGGCTTATTGTGTGTTCAATAGTGAATTTTAAGGTAAAGAGAATGTTTTACTCCACTATTGGATTTAACATTAAAATATCAATACTCCCACAGTTTCTCTCTGTGTAGTTTTTGCTCGCTAGAGATCTTAGTCCTGCTGCATGAAAACATCTGTTGTGGTCCAAAAAAACGTCATTATCAAGAGTGATGTCTCCATATTTTTGTCTGAGATCTTAATGTATACGGCAAGATGAGATAGTATACGGCTTGAATTGATCTTTTTCGCTCTCTGCTGCTGCTTACAGAAAAAGGGCAGTTACATCACACAGCTGTGGGCACAACATCGCCAATGCATTGTGGGAGATATTCCCCCAGCCCTGATGCACCTTGGACCTGTGAGAAAGACGTGAGTCACTTACTGCTAGCCTCACTGTCGCCTGTCCCTGGAGGACCAATTATTCTGTATGTTTGCCCTAAAGTCTCATCATTAAACGCATAGAATGTTTGAATAAAATATCAGGTAAGGCTGAAAGTACGGTTCAGCCGATTGATAGCCTCACGGCTGCATCACTGTGCGAGGAGACGGGTTGTGCAACGGTATTGTTTTGGGGGAAATTTATATATTCATCAAGATAAAATAAGATATCAGAATATATTCAGCCTCAGCCTTTTAAACTGGCAACAAATCCCATGAAAAAAAAAGCAATATGCATTAATCTGTCTCAATACATTTGGACAATATGAACTCATGATCCTCTCAAAACACAATGATAATCCAAATATGTTTCATTTATATGACTCAAATGATGAAAGACTGAAATACCCCATACTGTACCAAAATGTTAAACCCAAATTCTGCCTCATTGCATTTGCAGATGGAAAACAAACTAATTCCCCTAAAGTTAAGGCAGGTGTGTGTTTGCCTGAGGTAAAATACCGTGGTAATCCTCTGGAGTCAAAGCTGTCTGGCCCTTGGCAACCTCACAGCCTTGAAGGTCAGCTTCTCAAAGGCAGCTGATACCCCTGACTGCAGCTCTTTCTGCTCGTCATCCATTTTGGCAAATGGCAAGACCAGGCTGATCAATCAAGTGCCGTCAAAAGGCCAAATAGAAAAAAAGGCCAAACCATTGCCCTGATCCTTGTATCGACTGCTTGGATTACAGAGGATCACCCCCCAGGCTTTCTACATGATTTGGCCATAACTCCAACACTATCTTATGATGATAACTGCGATCTTCAGAGCTCAAACTGTGTACATTAGTCCTCCTGCTCGTCTGTAAAACCATCGATCTGCTCCAATGAGAGAATGCATCCAGTCTGCATCAAAGCAGCAGGAATTATTTTTCTGAAAGTTGTTTCATGGAGTTAAATCGATCATCGGAATCCATATATCTTCCAAGGAGACTGAGCTATAGGAGCAGAACTTAAACATGCATTCAATAAAGGATCATTTGTAACAGCTACATGTTTAAATCAGATAGTGAGCATCTGACTGCTAATGTATTTATCCGTCAACTCTGAGGTGGTATGAGTGTTGATGTTATATATCATATATCAGTTGTGATATAACATGATATCAAACTCTTTCCCTTTGTCATGAGTGTGTCATTCATTTGCTTCCCCTCAGGTGCACTCAGTGGGGCTGATTGAGGGGAGGTCATAAAAAAGGGGCGGCGGCCTCTTTTCTCAAACACACACTTCCACCTGGCAGCAGCAGAAGCGGCCTGGTGGCAGTTTTGTTTGGTTTTATTGGCTCTTTGTTTTCTAGTAGGACTGGGGACTATTTTTAACAGGCTATAGTTCGGTGACAGAAGGGGTTATTTTGGATCTGCTGGAGTCTTTCTTTTATTGATTTTTGCCAGCACACCAGACATTTTTGTTTTTTTTTTCAGTAGTTTTCTGATCTATTCTCAGTGTTTTTAACCTTTTATTATTGAATCAGTGTTTTGTGCCACTCCTGACTTTGTGGTAATTACGTTAGACCCCCCCCAAAAAAACATTTTTTTCGACCCCCTCTTGAAATATGGAGCAAGGTTTGATGAGCAGGTCCTTTGTGCTCCTGGGTGAAAGTCTGCTTCTTGTTACAAACATGGTCATTTCACCTCATGTTGTGCCATCAGGTTGCTCTAAAAACATGAACACACATACAGTTTAGAGTTTGAAAGCATTGTAATAAATAAATAAATCCACATCCATTTGTAATATTTGTGGTAGTTTAAAGGTAAAAAGCTTTAGTAAGTTGGTTTCAGCTGAGCAAGCTTTACAAACCTATAAACCAATGTTAAATAAAATGTTGTGTACATTTTTTCACAACATCTTGGAGGTCCAGATGCTTTCAAATTAGCTTAAGAACTGACAAAAGGTTAGCTCACCTTGATCGTGTTTCTAGAAGATTCAGCATTCAATTGTCACAAGATTTTTAGCAGACTTTAGCAAAAACAGATGTAAATTAGTCATGTTTCCATCAATTGGTTTGGAGTGAATAAACTAGACTATGCAAAGTGTAGTTTTGGCAGGAGTTGGCAGGAATAGGCTTCACTTTAAACATGCTTGTAAACCGCCAAAAAACAATTTAGATAACAACTTTCAACCTGTACTTCTAAAGTTAACTCGGCCATCTAATCCATCTGAAAGACACAAATAGAAAAGTCATCAGAATCAGTTTCATGTGGGCAGGTTAAAAGGGTTTTTAATGTCAGTTATTTGACATTCATGCTTCCTTTTCATGAAACATGGAGATATGACAGATAGAGTATATAGAGTTCAATCCACATGGTACCTTCAATTTTCCATATTATTCTAATATCATGAGAATCCTCAGAGCTAGAAAGCTTGAAATAGATAACCTTCAACATCAACATTTGATAAGGAGTTCTGGGTGTGATGAATATGAATGCACAGATGATTTCTGCAATAGTTACCACTGTACTAAAGACATTTTGGAACTCTTCAAGATCAAACGGGGTGCTAACTCTTCACAGTGTCAGCCCTCGCTGGATCTTTCAGCGGTGTCGTGTAAGAGCTTTGTGATCAATACAGTCAAGAATTCTCCTTGAAACAAAAAATTCTGTTTTAGTGAATTGGTTTCACAACATTACATCATGAATCAGACTGTACACAGGGAGAAACATGTCAAATCTTTTCAGTAAATCACTGCATTCGTTCTGAAGGCGTTTAATACAGCCCATGCATTTTCCAATTACACTTCAGTGTCAGGCGGCTGAATTATAAATGCGTAGTTAGCAGTCATCCATTTTGTTTCTCGAAGGTTTAATGAAGTAATGAATCAACATAGGACTTCATTATTTCTCCGCCTACAGTAAATCCAGAAAGTACTACATACCGTTGGCTTTTGGCACAGGTTAAATTATTGAAGCTCAGAAGGCCGATGATTTTATTTCATTACAAACTCCTCCAGGGGCTATATGGCTATATGATATTAATGAAAACAAATAAATGTGTCAAATGTTTTTTAGACAATGATTATCACCAGAGGGCTTACCTGAAGTATGTTGTTAATTGCAAATAAATACAAGTTTAAACTGTTACAAGTGTACATCGACATATCAATATTAAAATATTAAAGGGTTAACTCATCTATATTAATGAGTTTTCCCGGTTAAAATGTCAGTATGACTTGATGGAATACATCTCTTTGTGTTTATGGTATTAGGTTGGTTACAAAGAGCGCCTTGTGGATTAGGTTTACGGTCTCTTTGGGCAACTTAAGGTGCACATTAAATATTAAATGTTGTACCCAAACATCTACAGTACAAGAGATGCCTAAATGGGTTTCCATGCATGCATGTATTGATGGGAACATAGAGGCAACATACATAAAATGCATGATGCCAAAAAAGGCACTTGCTGTGCTGCGAGCACTGAGACTGAACTATTTTTCACATATAACCCCATATATCTGAAAAGCTGCTCCTCATATCATGCCCATGTTTGGAAACAAAGGATGTATGTAGAGTCTCTTTACAAGTTCAAGAAATTATTACAATAGCAAAATGAACACACAAATATGAGAAAATGTCTCCAAACTGAGGAGTAGATGTTGCAGTGTGTGCCTCCTTTCCTCCTCCTCTACATGGACACCATCAGCTGCTGAAGCTCATCCAGACCATACTGGATTTGTTGCCATGTTGGCTGTAGC
>JAOWBC010001486.1:23064540-23093984 GCA_028566105.1 Hypoplectrus providencianus
CAGAGCCTCATCAATGGTCCAATGGCATCAGTGATCTTTAGCTTTAGGTCAGTGATGTCCCGTATCTTTGTTCCAGAAACCAGATCTTTAACAGAAGCCCACAGAAAGAAGGAGCCCATTCTGTTTAATAAACCATGATCATGAACTGAAAGAGCAAGGCGTCTTAGTGACATTTTGCTGTGTATTGGGTGTTACTGCACTGAGGCTAAAGTTATAATTCTACTTCTTTGTTTATATGTAGGGCTTCTTGGCTTGGCAAAGTTTGGGAACCACCAATTTAGGTGACGTAATGTTATGTAACTACCAAAAACAATGTCGACATTTGGTTTCAGACAGGGCATAAGCACTGGGTCTAAGTCCAGTGTTGTTTTTTTATACACCAATTGGACTATGTGACTTGTTATCCTCCAAAATCTGACACCTTCACTTTAAATCATAATTACTATGAACACGAAGGTACAACCAAACTGTAATTGTAAGTAGTGGACTTGATAAACTCTTACAAATGACAAATGGAGTCATTTTTCCCTAAGAAGGACGTTCTCCTTTGTGTTTAAGCATCAGTTGAAGTGCAGTATATGGATGAAAACAGTTCCCATCCAAACTGTGTTTCTGAAAAGATGAGTTCCTTTAAAGGAGAGCAGTTTGTTTGGCTCCCTGAAGTTATGCCGCTCTTTATATATTTATATGAATATGAGAAGGTATTTGTAGTTATTGTAAACAACTATTGTTCACCATCATAAAACGGCAATTTGTGTTTTTTTTAAGTTATCAGTGGCACTCTGTGGGGCAATTCCAGCTCTGCTATAAAATATATTTTATTCTGATTTCCCCTGTCTACCTCATAAAATACAAAACAGAGATATATCAAAACCTAATAAATTACGGAGGAAGCACATAACATCTTGGGGCCGTGTCAACAACGAGATTGGCACAGAAATCTGAAACATACCTTGCTAATCACATTGCATAAGCATAGTGATTAGATGCAATTGCAGGTCTGGCATATACCTTTGTCAGGGTTTGATTTGAAAAATATGCAGCAGCCATCAAATGGAAAAGGAATCCTGTTCAATTTAGAAGGTTTCCAATCAGTGGCAGTCAAGGTGGTAATTACAGCGTGACAAGTGGGCCGGTGCACCCTGAGACCACTAACAAGGTGTTGGAGCGCTTCTTTTTGTCATTCAAATGTGTACGCTGACGCCTGATTAATTGGCCACACTAAAGATTGTGTACACCCAAGAGGAACAAACAGTGGAAAGTCTAACCACCTTAAAGCAAACCTTTGAAGGTTGAGGGATTAAAGTAAGCCTCAAAGACCGTTTCATGTTATTATTTTATGCATGAGAACAAAGTCGCGTTTCACTAGTTGATCGTCCAAACTGCAAAAGATGTCATGATTCATGCTTGTGCTCAGTTTTTCTATATGAAAAAAATATATATATTTCAAAATCAGTCAGCTGCTTTTTTGAACAGATCTATGAAGAGTCACAAGCTCACCATCTTGGTTTGAATATTCTGACAAAACTTTCAAAATAAGTCCCAAATGTGTTCATGCTGAGCTAAATAAAACAGAGCACTTTTCAGAATACTTTTCTTTTGTCACATCTCTTGAGCGTGTTGGGGGAACAATGCGTGTGAGTCTGGTTGTCACATGTTTGTCATACTCTTACAGGCAGTGCTGAAAATGTGACAGCGTGACTTTTCAATCCCTTGGAGGATATTGCAGAAACCCAATCGGCAAAAGTTTTTTGTAAACCGTCAAAATAACACAAAGGGAAACGGCACATAGCTTAAAGTGATCAAAGAGATGATTCACGAACATGGTACAAAACACAATGATGTTGATGTACTTGAGTTATTAGTTGGGTCCCAGAGTTACAGTAATCATTATTGGTTAATTTTAAGACACCTCTGCAAAGTGGGTAATGTGCATAACAGGTATTGCAAGTGCTTTAAAAGGAAAAGTTTACTGATGTATCCGACTTTGTGTCTTTGCAGTGTGGGTAGTGTATGCAGATGAACAGTGTTTGGCTTCCCTCCACGTAGCGAGCGCCCTGAGCGCCCCACTCATTCTCTGGCAAAAGTCCACTGACTTCTGTTTACCGGAAGTTTCCCTTGAAGTTAAACACTGCTTATTGGCCAGTTTCCTGGCATAAACCTGAACACAGAAAATCCAATGACATGGTTGCCAATGTTTTCATGCAAGACATGACATGTCAAAGAAGGAAAAGCATAGGTGTGAATACAAAAAAAAAGGAAAAGAATGGTGGCTGAATTCCATTTCGCTGCTCGAGTTTCAGGGTCCTGGTGTTATGCATGCTGGCTCACTGTCACACGGTCCTGGCTCCCAATGAAAAGAACAGGGCCGGCACTGATGTTATTAGTGACATCTGTGCTTTGCTATGACAAGTCAACATGTTCCCTGTCTGAGGCTGCACACACTAAAAGATAACTGCTGCCCAAATGTCTCAACAGTTGAATAGGCACAGCCATTGTTTGAAAAAAAAAAAAAAGTATCATGAAATCTTTCCAGGAAACTGGCAGGTAGTCAGATTCTGTTTTTCAATAAGGCCCAAATTTAGGGTAGGGTTTTACAATCGCTATATACTGAATGCTTATTGTTTCAGACCATACGATTGAAAAAGTTGTGTTTCGTCCCCCAAATATGACACACCAATGTTCCCCTAAATTAACACCCCAATTGTGACAGGAGATCAAGACATCCTTATATCTAAATAAAACAATTGCCATTTTAAAACACACAAGCTTGGTTAGGTTTAGGGAACAGAACAAGTGCACAAGTTTTGGGGGATTGGGTAACAGGACATAGGCTAGTTATGCCTCGAAAAAAGACTAAAACAGTAAAGTTAAAGGACACAACTACTGGAAAGGAGGTAGTTATAGTTAATGGGAAATATGTACAGAGCTTTGATATTTCTACACTTGGATTATCGTAAATTAAGTTGCACAAGAATTATTCTTTTTACTCAATTTTTATCTCTTCAGCCATCACATTTCATTAGGTTCCCCCTTGCCAACCTTCATAACAATTATGGCCACTAGGGGGAGCCAGTTCCCCGAAACTTAATAATAACAAGCTTCTGTCAACCAACTCATGGGGTCGTATTTTCGGGGATAACAGTTTCATTTTGTCAGCTTGAAACACAAAACGTAACAGAATGAGGCAGTTACGTTATGAGATATGTCTGTGAAGTAGACGAATGAAGTGTTTTGGAAAATGAACGTAACTTAATTTGCGATACCAATATTCTATTTTATTTTTCTTTTGCAGTGGTTGGTTTGGAGACTAAGTGTTTATTTTATAATTTGAGCTCCTTTGCACATTAAGGTAATAAAACTGAAGCATATGTTTGAGTAACATTGCAGAAATTGACTCAATTACTGTATTTAACAGCTAGACAGTGCAGAAGAAATCAAAACATTTTTTAATCGCTTGGTTTTGCTGTGACATTGGAATCTTTTTTTTAAAATCTTGTTTGGTGTGAAAGAGGCCTAATTACACCTGCTGTGATTTTATGTTGTACAAGAATAAAACATTGGCGAATACTATTTATAGGCACTGTGAGACGAACGGAGCTGTGACAGCCTCATCCAGTTTGATCAGAGCAAATCTGAAGAAGGCTCTTAAACATTCACCCTAGAACACATTAACACTATTTAAAATAGGTGAAATACACTATAAACCAACAAAATGGACCCAGCAGAGAAGCATGTATGGTCGATAGCTATTACTGTGGATAATTGGTTACACAGTGTTACAATATCACAGTTTAATTAAGTCCTGCCCAAAAAAACCTAAAACTATTAATGTAAACTGCTCCAGCCCCTTTGTATTTTCCCAGTGGAAAGGCTACCCAGAGATACCACAAATGTAATACATACAAAAAGAGTTTCAGCTCAAGAGCATGAGGTGGTGGAGAGGAATTAAAGTGATATGAATCTGGTGTTATTTGAACCCCCAATGTTGATGAAATTGTTATTGAGATGAAATCATAAATCAAATACCTGTTTAATCTGTAGGATATCTGAGAAGGGAAGTTTCCTTCCAGGCATCAGTGGGAGATCGGGGAGGTCCAGGCATTCAGTGCGGCAAGGGCCCGAATATCGATTTACAACAACAGCTTTTCTGGGCCAGCTCAAATTAATGTCAATAGTTTTGCTATTTTATCTCTCAGTTAATGACTCATGTGACATCAAGCTGTGGATGAGCCGCAGGAGTGAGCCAGTCTGGGACCCCCCGACTAGAACGGATGGAAGCCTCTTAAATCAGCGGTGAAAGATCTTGAAGAGCAGACAGCAGCCTGCGATGGCACACTTTCAAAGCACGTCGAGGGCTGTTTGGCGCTGTCTGATTTTTGAATGCTCTGCCCAAACACTTTGGCTTTTGCAGTCATATGATTTCTACATGGCAAAAATCTGTTTTAAAAAGTCAAAAGGTAAAAAAAAAAAAAAAAAAAGGCAGCCAGTGATCAGTGATTACCCCCAAAAGGAAGTGAGAGGCCACAGATGTATTTGATTAATTCATAATCCAGCTGGATGTGACCTACAACAATCTTGGTCACTTTTAATTCAATTTTTCTCACCTTTTTGCCTCTCTTGGTAATAAAATAAACATGTTATTGGGGTTTTGAAGAGCATGTGTCATTTATTGATTTATTTTTAAATCATCTGTGTAGTGTATTTGGACATATTTAAACCTGAAATCCCACCAGTACCTTTAGAACAAAACTATCAAATATATTTTTTAATATACTAGTATATAACTTGAATAACTTGAAGGATTATTTCAGTCCTTATGTCTGAAAGGGATGCAGTGTCATTTATATGAGTTAAATACTGCACAATGTACATGTGCCCATCTTCCTTAACTCTTTATGTTGTGATCTAAAAAAATACCGACAACAGCAGGAATCATGTGTTAAGTGACCATCTGCTGTGTCTATTCAAAACCCAAAGAGGAAAAGCTGTGTTCTTTAATTTAAATATATTTTTTATTTATTTTTAAAGGGTACCCAGCATTTAATCAGCCCATTCAATCAGCAGCCTCCTGTTGGGCTGCATGCAGCTGATTTCAATTCAGATCAGCTGGAGAAAGTTATAAATAGACTTGAATAAGTGAGTCACCGGCTTAGTGTGGCAAGGGCCACGACTCTGACTGCATCCAAGTCCTTTAGCCCAACCCTGCTGCTGCTGGTCGAGAGTCCCTTTTATTCCACCTGAAATACTGAAAAGATTGAGAGAAAGTTTACACCAGGGTGCTGCATTCATGCCGGCCCAGTGTGCCAAACCAAAGGGCTTATTTATATTCAACAACAAACAAACAAAAACAAGTTCAATTAATATAAAATATATATATAAAAAAATACTGAACAATGCTACTTTAATCTTGCATAGCTACAAGACCATTCGTGGGCCATTAGTTTCCCTAATAAAATAGTGAATGGGCTTTATATGAGGGATCAACTGAAACACAGTGAGGATCTTTCCTTGACTTTGGGAGGCAAATGGCTGAATTTGAAGGAAGTCAAGTAATCAAAATCTAATGAAGGAGTCTGAAGTAAGGATCCTACCAAGGAAGGATCCTTGACTTGGGGATACAGCAGGGAGAGATGAAAGACTGCACGTGTTTCAGTGCGTGGTAGCCTGCAGCTGTGTTGCATCGCTTCATTTGCACCAACAGGTGTGCGGAGTAGCAAATCAAGGGAACAGAGCAAATGACTTCTCGCTGGCTAACAGCAATCAGCATACAAAACACCTGCTAGTCAATAGGCAGGGAAGAAATGACAGAGCCAGGGTGTTTATTTACACACATAACATGCACAAGCACATTGTAAAGCACATGCTGGGGTTTGGAGAAAAAAAAGCACGATTACAGGTTTTTATTGTTTTTGAGAAACAAAGAAAGGTCTATAGATTAAGCTTTGGTTTCTTTCAAATTCACATTTCCTCATTAACATTATTAATTCTTGTTGTAGGATAAAAGGTTTATCTGGATCACAGAGAAAATACGCAGTTTTACATATGAAGTCTGGTGGACTTTGTGCAATTCGGTGGTGAAGTTACAACATTGTTGCATTTTTCATTTTGATTCGGTTTGCTTCCAAACTGTGTTTTATCAAGTGAACCGAGCATGGTAGACAAATGTCACGCTGTTGGTGACGTCCTTCATCTATTGGACAGAATATGTGAGCGAAAGAGCTGAAGCTTTTCAAAGCAATGTGTTTCATGGATTGGAGTTTTTTTTCACTTTTATGCAGCATTGATTCTATTTGTGATTCACTTCATTAGCCCCCATCCTGTTGCTTAATAATTTGATGACTTTGTTGTTTTTGAGTGTGTTCTGTGATCGTCTGACCATATTTGGATATGCATCTTTCTTCATTAGACCCAAGATATTTTTCGAGCCTGCTACCACTGTGCCTGGTGTTTATTCTCAAATTTCCATCTAAATCCAACCCACAATGCCCTGTGTTTTGGCTCGCTGTCTTCCTTTGGTTTGGACTGTGTTCTCACATGCAGCAAACCGAGACCCCCATTTTTTTTGTGGACCAGGGTTCAGTTCCTTGGTTCACAACCGAGACTGCAAAACCAAACCGAATATCCGACAAATGGCAGAGTTCGTTTCAAGCTGACTTAACAGCTTGGTCTGAAAACACTCTAATACTTGATTATACTGAAATAGGACATCCTTTGCACAGGAAAATAGTGTGCATTAATCCCTGATCCATCACAATTTGGAGTCTGGAAATGACAACAATCAAACACAACAGCCTGGTTCTCTCAGAGGAAACCAACATGGCTTGAATTTCCTTGATCGCGTCCTTTCTCTTCGGTGTGAGACCTTTCCGCTTTGCTTCTCATTGCACTTTCCCTCCTTGTAGCACATTGGATTAAAGACTGCTTTCCGAGTCCTGTGAGGCTCCCACTAATATAATGTCAAATTGATCTGTCAGCCAGAGGCCCTCTGAATCTGGGACACTTTCCCCATCCCAAAGGCACGATTAGTGATTAAAATGCTGCGCTACATCCAGGGAGCAACTGGTGGCTGCTGCTGGTTGATCTCGAAAAAATGAACATTAGGGGGTTCACTGGTCAGTGCATGTCACTGCTCCAACATCGTCCTACTTTTGTTCTCAAACAGCCTTTGCTACTTTGCATCGCTGAACTCAACATGACCCCGTTCATCTGTAAACCAGCAGATGAGCTGTAAACCTCATCCTTAATTTGCAGGATAAGTGCCGCCCTGCCCTTAAAACGTACAACTCTGGCAACATCTATGAATGTTAAATGTTTCTCCCCCCGGCTATAACTGCACCCAGTTTATCTTGTGTGAATGTTTGCAGCAGATGAAGCGTGTTTGTCATCTTGATGTGTTTACTTGACAGAATAAAGTATTGTGGTCTAAAACGTGTGGCAGGAATGTGACACGCATCCTCCCGCAAGCGCCTGATATGACTGTCAGGGGTAACATAACAATATTTGTAGGTCTGACAAAGACGTGAATCAACCGATGCCTCTGAGTGTATCCCATGAGCTTTCTCATCGCCTCTGTGCCTTTTTCCGCTCAAAGGCCAGAGGGAGGGAGAACGTCGCAGACCTGAGAGGTGATCATCGGGAACGTCGGGAGTGATGGATTCAAAGACATGTCTTGGCACATTTATGCGCTCAGGGAGAGTCGGCTAATGATCTGTGGCATATGGACAATTCCTCTTATGGCATTGATCATTGCCTAATCAGAGTTGTGCCCCTTAAGGCCGCCATGCTGGATGGCTTTCAACCGCTTGCAGAGATGTCAAGGGTGAATGATGCTCATCTACACAAAAATAACGTGAAAACTGAGCTCCACAAGGCTGCAGATCTTGTTTTTTATCGCGTGTTTTATCGATATATAATTGTCAATTATGGCAACCTATGCTAAAAATCAATGTATGTGTAATTCTAAATGGCATTTTTATAACACTATGGTTCTATAATCTCACCGTGGACAATTTACACTCAGCTAGCCGCATGCATCAGCAGTTCTCTCTTACACGAAGCATAAACAGCATCGAGCTGACGTGCACATAATATACTCTGTGCGCTCAAAGAACTATGGGTAAAAATGATCAATTAAAAAGAGACAAAACCCATCATTTACCTCAATTATTGCAGGAATTTGTCAGTTTTCCTTCAAGGCACGACGTGGTGGGAACATAAATCACAGGCACACAAAATATTCCCCTGAGACCGCCGCACTCTGAGAACGGCTCTTCAGTGATATAAAGACGAGCCTGCAGGAGGAGCAACACACAGCTACTGTACACCTCTCCCACGCCGAAGAAACCGGAATTTATATAACATTTATGTGAATATGAATAGACGTATAAAAAAAAAGGTTTATAGTTTTTAAAGCGCCCTTTGTCGCTTCAGTCGCCCATTTATCAACAGAGGAGCTACAGTTGTGTTTACTGCGTCCTGTAAAAATCAAAACACTCCAGTGTGCTTTTTTGTTTTCTTTATACTTTTAGACTTAATAAAATATGCTTGATGTTAACACGATCAACCGCGCTTTAATTTTGCCCAGTGATCATGTTTATGAGAAAGAGTAACAACAGACCGAAGCTAATTCTTTAATACAATTTCACAAAGTCAGCACTGAAGTTAATCATCGTCCATGACTTTTAGAAAAGGAATAAATATGTATATATGCCCGCAGTGGAAATGTGATTTAGAAGTCTATTTCAATGAATTTCCAATGAATTCACAACAAAACTAATTTTGGTTTGCTTTCTGTCGAGTCTGCATTGTGTTTCATATCCAAGGCTGTCTCATTTTACCCAGGTTCACAAAGCCTCCGACTAAACAAGGTGAAGCCTGAACACAGCTGCAGTTTCATGCACTCAACCTGTCCTCCGGTTCCGGTTTGTCAAATGCCGACGCTTTGTCCCAGGCCTCGCTGTGTCACACTGACACACGGGGAACCACATTTCTTTGTTTTTAGACATTTCTTTGTGTTTGATCGAGTGAGTCACTTCTTGCTAGCTCTTTGCATAGTGATTTTTTTCTAAATAAACTTCCTCTGTCTACAGGAAATGTTTACTTCTAGGCCAAAAACCATGTGAAGTTATTGGCATTAACCCAGAGAAAAAAGGAAATAAAATAGATGCAAAAAATATAATTTCTTAACATGATAAAATCATATAAAAAAGACACAAACAGAAATACTAAAACAGAAGGCCAAAGTAAATTGAACCCAGTGAAGAAAACAAACAACAAAAAAATGCTTTAACCCCAATAGCTCCTCCAGCAACAATCCACTTCTTTTCTTAATCACACAGACAGCTAACAATCATCAAGTGGCCCACTGCCGACTGTTTGGACCTCCCCGCTATTTATCCTTTTCATCCCCTTATCAGTAGTGGATCAACAAGTGCAGGAGGGAGAAGAGCACAACGAACCAAAACACAATCCCAGCCGCACCATAAGGGTCGTAAGAACACAAGGTTGGGCCTAAACATTAGGAAATCTGCTCTTAATTACTGGACGTTAAAAGTTATGCAAGATGACTCAAAATATAATTAAGTGGATTTTCTCATGGGACACAAACACTGGGTCAAAGTCCATCCCCTCCTGTCCACCATTAATACTGATGAAGATCGGCTCTCATTACCGTCAATGGAAAGCTGAACAACAATGAAAATCAAATAACTCCCCTCTGGTTGTTTGAATCATTGCACGTCTCTAACATGATACCGCTGCTCATCATGTCTCATGATATATTCAATATCTTACAAAAGTTTTTGTCAGAAATGCTTGTTTCTCAAAGCTGTAGTGATTTAATCAAATGTACAACCATAGCACATGCATGCTAAATTTGTCTAATAATACCATATTTTTTTGTGTAAATGTGCTCAGCATTTAGAATACGTTTCTTGCCTCTCACTGTTTCTCATTATAGAAGAAAATGATTCTGAACACCATCTGAGTCCCACATCCTCCACTATCTTCAACTTTGTGACCCAGAAAACAAGTCAAACACTTCCCAGTGTTCATCAAACGGCTGCGTTTCCATCAAATGATGAATTATCAAAACACATGAAAGACCCTGAATTAAAATAAGCCAAACACGGCTCAGGTTTGGCTGGGGGTGACTGTGCTGCCGGGGTAAATCACTTCATTAGCTGGATAGTAAATAAAAGAAAACAAAGTCTTGCATCTGGTTGAGCTCGGCTTTTTTTTTGCACATGAGGTAAGCGGCTTATCTGCCTCGCAATTAAAGGGATTTTCTTTTTCATGGGCCATATTATTTAAGGCAGTTAATAAGCAACTTTGCAGTAGCATCTGAGGAGTGATTGGGTTTAATAGAAATTGATGAAAAGTCCTGCTATTATGTTTGCAATGCAGAAATTACTTTAGTGGAGAGGAGGAATGGACAATTCAGCAAGATCAAATTTTCAAAGGTCCCTTCCAAGTACTTTGGTGATTTGAATCAACCCATCTACCCTCCCAAACCTCACCACCCGCTCCAAATCAATATTAGTCCCATTCAGCAAGTTAAAGCTCCTGTTAAAGGATTTAGGGGGTAATGGAACTGGTAACTCCTGACAGCTCCTCCTGTGTGTTGGCTTGCACTATAATGAATCCTGGGAATACAGCAGAAGGGCAAGGTATTTACCCTAGCTGCAAGGCAACCGCCGTCCATCCTCCAAACAGCTCTGCTGCCACACTGAAGCCCCAGTAATGAGCTGACAGGTGCAATGTTTACACTCAGATTGCCACTCAAGTATGAGGGGCTGATTCTCGGTTTAGTCTCTTTTGACATTAATGATGCCAGCCAAAATAGCTCACCTTTCTTATTGATTGTCACATTCTTGAAAGGATCTTCAGACACTTTGATTCAAATACACAAAATCCAAATGATGCTGTATGTTTTTTTGTATTTGTGAGGGACATTTAAAGCTGTGCTGGACAATATTTATACTGAAGTGCAGCTGTCCTATCAGTGTCAGTACAGTTCTGAAAAGAGAACTGTCTGACTAAGAACTTTTAGATCTGCACAACTTATTTTTCTCTTTGGGAGTGTCACCTTCCCAGTGCAAAGAATTAGAAAATTAATGAAGGTTTTCTATTTGATGTATTATTGTTTAACTTCCACTAGCCTTAAAAAAAATTGAGTCGAAGCTACATGATTTTTTTTTAAATGCATTAGTTCTGAAATAAATTCTAATAAATATGAAATTAATCATGCAATCTGCAAATTGTTACACTATTAAATTGGTGTTTTTAGGGGTTATAATCATAAGTATGAGCAAAAGGGGTCTAGTCTACCTTCTAGTGGGTCCAGTAGGTTGTTATCAGACCACTTTATGTTATATTTCATTTTCTGCTTCCTTAGGTTAAAATTCTTATTATTCTAGAGTTAGGGCAGAAAAAAAATTAAATTTAAATAAATAAAAATACACACCTGTGAACCTTAATAACCAGGTGTGTGTCTCAACTGAAACTGAATTTACAATAATGGACTTTAATGAAGCGGTAATGCACTTATGAACTTATTTTTTCAATGCAGTGACTAAAGTTAAACTATACAGATTCAGTGACAGATCATTGAGAAAAAGACCTTGAGAAGTTAACTCATCCGCCTCTTTTACCATTTCCATTATGGACAGGCTGAAATATTTACCTTGAAGAGAGCAGACATTAGGCTAAAACCCATTAGCTGCTTTAAAATTCCTCCAGTATCCATTTTGTTGCCCTTGCTGAGGTCAGCCCCGTCTCTGGTTAACCCACAGGAAGAAATCACCTGAAAGCTCGCTTCTCGAAGGCGCCTCAGCTGCCAGCTTCCACTTGCTCGTGTCCCACAAAATGTTTCTCAGCTCCTCTGTGGCTGGTGAGTGGGCTAATGCTCCTCATTAGAGAGGTGACCTTTCCGGAAATTGCTGTTGTGCACTCCTCACCACCCTCTGATTACCTCAGTTACTGTGGCTAAAATCAAATACCCCGGTCATTCTCACAAGTCGGAGGAACACGTTTCGTTGTTGCAGGTCTTGGCAGAGCGGGGGCTGGGGAATGGACTGGACACAATGATTGCGCTCATGTGTTTGGCAAGAAACTCCAGTAATGGTGGTGTAGTAGACGTGTGCACGTTTCCTAGGTTTGCTCTGACAGTGACTGAAAATAATAGCTTTGCCCATCGCTTTCAAATGTTTGTGTTTTGAGATATCCTGCCAAATCACAAACCTGTAAATTTATACGAGACAAAAAAAAAAGAAAAGAAAAGGAAGTTAAGCCTTGGGCCAGTTCTAAAGTGCATTTTCCTCATAACATATTGAAATATAGCATTCTGGAAACTAATTAAGTATTTCCTAATGAATTGCGACACTTCAAGGAGAGAAATTCAGGCAATTATCCTTTGTATTATTTTATGTGGATCTGGATCTAAATCAAACATTTCTGCACCATTTTTGATCATTTCTATAATTTTTTACCAACATCTTTGATGGTGTTAAAGGCATTGCAGCCTTGGTAGAAATCTACTCTAATGAATGTTTTCTATTTATGCTCTTTTTCCCTTTTTTGTTTTTGTTAACAACATATTTGAGGGAAAAATCACAAAAAGTCATTTAATGGGATTTGGTGCACAATTAGGCTGTACTCCAAGAAATGGTGGTCTTAACCCTTAAACACTGTTTGGGGTCATCTTTAATTTATTTCGACATTTTACAGCAGTACAAAGGCCCTCATGTGATTCCTTTGGCCTGAAATTATGTGACCAAAATTACAAAAATGCTTTTGGGTCAAATATTACCTAACATATCTGTTGAAATGGATTTTAGATGATAAATGATAAATGGATGTATTTGTATTTTGCTTTCCTATTCAAAGCAACCACCTAAAGCTGAACCTGATCATTCAAATCTACACACACTGTTGGCCGAGGATACCCTACAAGGTGCCACCTACCACCATCAGTAACTACTATTCACAAAATTTGGGAACTCTAGTATCTTGCCAAAGCATACTTAATCTTCATGGTCAGGGATCGAACCACGGACCCTCTGATCAGACGACTACAGTACCATCTGAGCCCCAGTCGCCAGAGCCATCATTGTGGGTCAGATGAAGGAAAAACTGTGGGACCCTGGAATCTTTAAACTGAAACTGCAATGACAGAGTTCAAGGGGGGGCTTGACACTGTCACAAGAGCTGCATGCGTCCCCACCACATTAGCCCAGGTTCCCACTGAGACAGACACCTGTTTGGTGTTATGTCATGGAGGAACCTGGAAATAGTGCTGCTGTGTCCACTGCACAGTGTAACTAGTAATATAGACAGACACTATCTTTGGTTTGGGATAAGCTGCACAGGAGTGCAGTGCTTTGACTACAGTACAAGGCTTTTAAAGAGCAGATAAAGAGCAAAGTTTATCCTGCTTCCTGCTAGATAAAATAATCTAAATATCAGGTATTTTTTTGTTCCCTCTCTACAGATCTCAGGAAGGTCATCCATGCTTATCTCTGCTCCTTTAAACTACAGGAACACTCACTGCTCCTGTCTCAGTCAAAAGTACTGAAAGCTAGATTCAATCAACTTCAGTCTCAGCTGCAGAATATGAATGTGTTCTTTCATTTCCTGTCAGATCGTTTCAGCTAAGTGTTTCTGTGGTAGTAGTGTCGTTACTGTGGTGCAACTTTCTTCAAACCACGGTCTCGTTTCATTAAAAATATACAATATTCCAACAATTGCACGCGTTTTTCTTTTTTCAAGCCCCGTTGTTGAACTTCACGCATGCTGATAGTGAGAAAAATGAACATTATGCTGCAATTTTCGACATTTCGAATCAGACATTTCAGCTGCATGATCAAATCGTCCAGAAAATGCAAATAAATGCTGGAAAACATTTTTAGTTGAAGCCCAGTCTGCTGAAGTAGACAGTGCAGCGGGACAGGTTGGAGGCACTTCTTTTGAAAGTGGCATAAAATGTGGTTTCATAACAATATGCTGAGGGAGATGGTAGCTGCAGTACCTGGCAGCCTTCACAGCTTTCTCCATAATCACACAACGCTCCCCGTTCCAGGTGGCATTTCTGGCAACACACCTTGCTTTCCTGGAGGTGCCAGGACAAAGTGACGTTAAACACAAAGTTAATCTTCATATTCTGTGCTAAGAATGCCCTTTTTTACCACATAGCGGCTCCGTGAGCACACAGCATAAACAGCATGAAGGTTCGGGTAATGTTCCAATGCAACAGCCGCAGATTGTTTTTTACCTGCACTGAGCCAGCTCGACATCATCCTGCCTCAGATCACTGGAGGAGGCTTTCATCGGGCTCCTTCAGGAAATAATTTGTAGCGTTCAAAATGCGCATTCTCAAACAGATAGCAGTAATCAGGGTACATTATAAATGCTGAATGATGGGAGATTGTAAGAAATGGTAACAACCAGTCGGGAACGGCAGAGTGTTCGACAAGCAGCAAAGATGATATTACTGCCAAAGGAAACTCAGTCTGAATCTGTAATTCTAGTAAAATGTGATAAAGTGCATCTAAAGAAGCACTGCAGCTTCATAATAGTTTTTATCCCTCTTTTTTTCTGTTAGAAAATGTAATGTAGCATTAAAAAAAAGAGCCAGCATGTAAAAGCTTAACAGTTTTTCCTCTTTGTCATTGATGCATATCTTTATGGAAACACAGGAAATGTCTCTCAAACCTCCTGCTATAAGATGCGTGAACAAAATAACTCGGGTGAAAACATTACAGGGATACGAACATAAATAGCCCATTTCCATAACCATTTGGTTGCCATTTAGGTTCGGCTTGATGTGCCGTCGTAAAGTTGCCTCCAACTCCATAAGCCATGATCATCAACAGACTTATAGGCTTATATATTCAATGGCTGGAACACAAAATAACATTTTTCCATGTGGCACAGAAAAAAAAATGTTGGTGGTTGGAATCAGTGTTAGGAGGGTTACTTTTACAACATATTACACTCAAATTGTAAATTATCATTGCAAAACTGTAACAGGGGGATGAAATAAACTATTTTAAGGGGGGACACTGGAAAAGCCAAGCCTAATAATAGTGAATATATACTCAATTAAATAAATAAATCACTTCCATGTTTTTCTGAAGCTGGGAAATATGTTGCACAGGCCCTTATATGGTGTCCATATGTCCAGGCAATAATTAGCACTCATAAATAAAACCAATTATTCCATCAGGCTAAACAGATTGTGGGAAATGTGTTTGAATAGAAACAGCAGAGCATAATCGCCACAGACATGTTCAGCTACCATTGATGGGATTTAAAACAGTTTGAATATATCCACATACAGGGTGAACAATGGCTGAAATGATTAACTGTTTATTGCAACTTTAAACTAACAACTAGGTAACTACATTGAAACCACATTTGACATTTGTTAAAATGAAAAAAGTTTACCTCATTCGTCAAAAACAAGTGTAATCCTGGAAAAGTACAACTCCTCCTTAATGCGCTTAACATTGGAAATTAGCTGCATGGTGAAACAACTTTAAGGAGACAAAACTAGTTTAAGTTTGTTCACCCAGAGATACTTTTTTTTTCCCAGAAATTACAAAAATATGGAAATGTGTTCATTGGTAGAACGGGTTTTTAGTTTCCATAGCACAGCCTTGGGGGGCATCTCACTTAATTAATGCTGTTGTACAACAGCCTATCACCTACAACAGTGCCTTTAAAGTGTTGATTGGTTCACAGGAAAAGGGGCTTAAAGACATGTCCTCCTAGTTACAAATTCAGATGTGTTTTTCCATATCTGAATAAAACTGTGACCCATCACAGTTGTGCTGACATATAGTGATATTTCAGCCTACAGTATGGAAACGGCAAATCTGTTCCCTGAGTGGAGGCTCATCCCTCTTTAATGTGTTCTATTCCAAGAAGGGCTTGTGGGGTGAATGCCTCTCGGATGACCTTCCATAGCTGATGAATTCCTCCACAAAAACACCCCGTGGTATTGCACCAGCACTCGGAGCAGTCGTATTGAAAAGTCATGTTCTGTCAGGTGCGAGTTAAGCTATCATCCATTTGGTTTTCATAAAAACGACCTCTATGTTTTAGGTTTAATGGGAATCCGGACCAATCATACGATGTTTTTTTCTCTCTGAAGTAGTGGATTGTAGATTCCTTCCTGTTCTGGATGAGAGGTATTTAAGTGGCAACAATCCCTTACACTGCAGCATATGCAGCAAGGCACACCGAAAGAACAACTTTCACCCAAGCTTTACATAAAGCATACGGGATGCAGCAAACACATAATAGACTTCTTACAGTGGATCAGGGATGCAAGCTTACTCAGATGCCTATGAAATGGAATTTTCCAGAGCCTGGAACCCTGATAGACACCTTGTTGGAAGCTTTTGCAGGTATATATGTGCTACAGTAAGGCAGTCATGGGGAAAGCTCAGCCAATCTGATATAGCATGCATGCAGTGATGTGGCATGGTTGGTTTTTATCACTGTATCGAGGTGCTAGATGGAGCTTGGCGGAGTGTAATGGAACTCCCACTGTACCCCTCATCCCAGGGGTTGAGATGTGTCTGATACTATTAATAATGACATTCTGCTCCCGA
Source organism: Hypoplectrus providencianus (assembly GCA_028566105.1). Taxonomy (NCBI): domain Eukaryota; kingdom Metazoa; phylum Chordata; class Actinopteri; order Perciformes; family Serranidae; genus Hypoplectrus; species Hypoplectrus providencianus. Next base: position 23,081,160 of record JAOWBC010001486.1, read on the forward strand.
GCCAATTAATCAGCAGCTGGAACAGAAAATAGATGTACTTCACTGGTACACGGGAGGAGGAGAGGAGTTGCTTATGTTGCACAATGCACTCATAGATTCAATATAGAACTGGCAGCGCCGATGAGGAGGGGACGAGAGGAGGATGTATAGTTCCTCTGTATTATTATTGGAAAGTTGCAACCAGAGAGACGAGAGAAACTAAAAGAGAAGAATAATGTTCTTGGGGTTTGTTGGTGTTACCTGTACAGGATATATTTTCATTGATCAGGAATGGACAATTAAGTGATATAATCATATCAGTGAGGACACATAACAGCATTTTCTCTTTATTAAATAACAGCAAAATACAATTGCTAATACATTTTTGTCTTTTTTTTTTTTAACAATGCTATTTTTCTGTCTGAACTAACATGTACAGCTCTGTGTAAATAGATTTAGCCTATAGGGATTTATACAGATTTAGATATTTATATAGATTTAGACAATAGAGAGCAAACAAAATAATGTATTTTTGTAGACCAACACAGAAGAAGCCTCTCCAATGCAAAAAATCCCAAACACGTTCCTGATACTGACACCTTGTGTTCAGCAGGATAATTTTTAAAAAAAGTGTCATTGCAGCAACAGAAGTAAAAAGCTAGTGTTATGCTATTGCAAATGACACCATGATCGCATGACTTGAACATTACTGTTACACAGCTGTTCTACTTCAGATGGTCTCTGATAAGCTAACCAGCGGTTTTGACAAACTAGCCAAACCAAAGCCTAATCCATTGTTGATTAACGTAATCTACAATCCAGTTTGCAACAGCAAATAAAGAGTGCAAATTAATAATGTTTGTGGAGGGTGCAATGATTGGACAAAGCCCAAGCCACAAAGTTGTTACGACAAATCAGATACCCATTGACCACTGCCATTGCTCGTCATTAATTCATTATATTATATTAACTGTTATTGCTTATTCTAATTAGGGTTGTGGGCAAATACACTCAACAAGGCTAATATTGGCTGATACCAGAGCACTGCCAATATAATGGTCTTTCCTATCACTGATTTTCTGTTCATTATTTATTCATTTCTTTAAAACACTTAAAGATACTCAATATTCAATAAAAAAAAGTAAGTAAACAGCTTTTTGTGGCTTAAAGTGTGCTTTCACAAAGGTGGCTGATAAAGGCTGTGTGCTAACTGGCAGCATTCATGAATCCCTTAAAACATCTTACTCACATCAATCACATCCCGACTGATGGTGTCTGAACCCCTCGTAAGAACACTGTGTGCAGTTTGGAAAATGACTTCAATTGCTTTACAGGTATATGTCTGTCTTCTCAATGCCTTCAGGAATAAAATAAAAACAATATTAGCTTCTTTCGCAGCAGTGTGCCTGCAGCAGCTGTGGCCGCAGCTGCTTTCTGTGGTTGGCACATGTGGAGATCCATGTGATCTTCACCCTAACATGAAATGCTGTGAAACCACTCTTAAAACAGCACCTCAGATACAAAGCTTTATTTCTGAGCGGGATAGTGGTGTTACTTTACACATCTTTCAAGTGCAAGATCATTATTTCTATTCTCACTTCCAGCTTTATTTTTGAAGCAAATTTAGAAGTATAATAACTGTTATTGTAGCCCAAAGGACAACTTTAATGCGTATTAAGTGCTCTGTGACCCTCTTTATTGACCTCTTTGATAAACACCATGATACACCATATCAATACAGCTAATCTCCTCCTACACAACTGTCTGACATTGCATCTTCTGACCCATCACATCCTTTCCAGTCTGCCTTTAATTGACTTTGACTACCATCACATTTTCACACAAGAACAAGGGCGAAAACAGTGCTACAGCATATTAAAAGGCTTAAGAATGAGGCTTTAAAATCCTTGTAAATGAAATGAGCAGCTAAAATGTGTCCGTGTGTGGGAGTACAGTGAAGTGGAGGGGAGCAAGTGCCTTACAATCCCACAGGGCCCAGACTTTATTCCTGCTTTTGAAGGCCGGAAATCTCAGCACCTGGTAATCGTTGAGTCATTGTTATTGATCAACAACCCCATTTACGGCGTTCCCCTTCAACATATATTACGAACATTTGGTGCAATGGGGCAGTAAAAATCGTACTTATTGCCACTTAAAGGGGTTTCCACTTGTCTGAAAAGGGACTTTTACTGGTGACAAAGCTTGCAAATTAAATAACCTCACTACGATTATGTTCTCTAGAAAATGCACATCTAAAATGCAGGCTCAGTCTTAGCGGAGAGTTGGTGAACTACTCCGTTGTTCCCTATGTGAACTGCATGAATATTAAGTTTCTAGTCCTCAGAAGTGTGAGGCAAAGTGTTGTGATTTCGGCCTGTCAACACCCTCGGCACGGTATTCTTAGAGTCGCCTTTTTTCCCCCTTTGAACTCTGAGGTCATGTTACAGGATGGAGATGATGATGGCTGTGATTTTTTTCAGTCTATTCTTAATATTTCCAGTTTTTAGCTGTCAGCTATTGTCAGCAACATTTATGATGAAAAGGGAACATGACAGCTGTTCTTTTTGTTTTGGCCCCTGATGAACTACCCTGTCATGCATATTGTTTGAGCAGGACTCAAGACTTTTAACATCATGTCTGTCATGTATCCAGGCTTGAGCGTTTTGTAAGACATGTCTCTCAATGCCTGCTTCACTTGCATAAAGAAATCCACTGATCTAGCCATGTTTTTCAGCAGAATCCCCCCAATATGAGTCAGGCTTATATTCCCTTAGCTGTCTGTGTGTAATAGCTCAGGCTCAAATAGGGGTAATATATGCATGTCTCTGAAACAATCAGTCTTGTTTATCCAGAGCCCTTGAACCTCCAGGATCAGAAAGTTTCTGCAATGAATTCTGATTTGCTAAATCCCTGTCCAATTTATTGCCTCAACTCTGCACAAACATCAAAACAAACTCTCTCCCTTTTTGTGCCACCAGCTGTTAGATTTGGGTGAGAATAACAGAAAGAAAGGGTGGGATGATAGAGAAACGGAGGATTCACAATTTGTTTATTAATGCATCTTTCCTCCTCACCCCGTCTCTGCCTCCCTCCTTACTCATTTCGTCTTTCCCCAAAAAAATCTTTGCATCTGCACTGGAGTGCCTGCTAACTCAGAGGGAACAGTAAAATTTTGATAGACCTTGCAGGGTGCCTTAGCAGGTGGATTCATTTGAAAGTTTCCTTGGCTGTGTTTCTCTCCACACTCGAGAGTTATATTTGGTGTAAGTGAAATTCTGTTTTCCGGAACGTGTATGAAGTTGTTATAAGGAGACGGAGCGGTGTGGGTTGAGAGCGCGGATGCATAATTTCAGGTGCTCATTGAAGTACACTCGCTTGGCTGGAGCCACAGCTTCCACAGGTTTATGGTGCATCTGTCCTCTTTCAGCTTCAATGAAAGTAGATGGAAAATGGAATTAAAAGAGTCAGATTTAGTACTGTGGAAGTGATTAATTGCTCAAAGCCACAGTTGCTGTTTGGACATCTGCTTATTGTCTCTAATTAATATTATAAACAATTAGTAAGGCTAATCTGTATTTGGATTATGGGGGCAATGCTTAAATATTTTTGCTGGACATGTAGCTTGATTGTGATCTGCATATACTGCAAAATAAGATGAATTGTTCTCCAGACTGGATAATTTTCATATTCTCGTTGTTTGGTATAGTTGGCTTTAGTTGATGTGGGAAACAATTCTTATTTAAATGTTATCTACACAACTAATGCAAAAGCTCATGATCATGATTTTCCTAATAGTAGTCAAGTGGTTCAGATGCCTTAACCGAATCAAACAATGAGTGTTTCCACTGCCACATTTGGGTACGAGAATTTAGGGGTGCTACTTAAGGGAACATGGCTGTTGGTCATTTTAGAGGTAAGAAGCAAACATTATGTGGTTGTATAAACCTGAGGATTAATAATGATGACCAACTTAGTTCAGCCTGTTAACATGCAAACATTTGCTAACTTTAATGGCATTCTCTATCACCACCACCAACGATAACTTTTGTTAGTAACTTCAAAAAATATATTGGACACATTTTGACCTGATAAAGGAACTAAATTCAAAGTAAAGGACAGAGGAGGTTTTTACAAATTATCCTAAATGGGAACATGATTGTCTGTCCCAAACTTCCCGGCTATAAAATCTTACTGGAACACTTTGTTTGCCACTTTGGTCCAGTGTGAAATACCTCAACAACCATTACAGATCTCCAGAAGCTTTGAAAAGACATTCATGTTTTCCATTGCTACTAGCAGGTCAGACTGTCCTCTTAAGCCATGCCCCGAGCAGTGTTAAAAAAGACCTTGTGTACTTCCAGTCATAGGGTCTAGGATTAAGATTAAATGTTTATATTTAGCACACAAGCGGAAATGGGATATCGACTTATACTCTCCTTAACTTTCAATAAGAGTTCAGCTCTGCAAGAACTTTCTAAGAAGCCTCTATTCGGCATTTGGAGCTTGGTTTGGACTTTTGCCAGACTGGGCATGTCAGATGTTTTGGATGGGATTCAACATCCTGGCTGTATATAGACAAAATACAAAAATACAGGGGATTTTAATTCTTCTTGTCAGTACAGTTGCAGTGTTTTCCTGTAACATCTCGGGACAGTTTAGCATATTTCTCATTTTCACTTTTTTTTTTTTTTTTTTCATTTCACCAATACTGTCTAGAACCACTTGACACCCTGGTGGGCTCGATAAAACTGAAGAAGCTAAGAGAACAGAGTCTGGCTGTGAAGTGATATACTCTATATCAGTCTATACAAACCACTCAGATTACGCTTTTTAATCACATATCTACACCAGCAGGGCATTAGGTGGTGGATCTCATTGCAATGACGAAGCATTACATTAGGACTTTGGTTACGCTGGATATTCCATTGCTGAATTTTCCTGTGGCCATCCAGAGGCTCTCTCTGCTGCCGATTATCATAACAGCTTGGGAGTAGATGACCCGCCAGATGTTTGTAATCTCACACCGAGAAGCTTGTGACTGGGGTTGCAATCAGATAAGGGGACATAGGAAGGGATTATAAATGGTGACAGTGGGGAAAAGGCTATAGATTCCACCATAATCGCTGATAGATTGCAGACGTCCTCCTTCACCCCATCACAGGCCGTTCAGAGTTTAAACTGTATCAACCCAATATCTGACATACAGTATGCCTGTTTATTTCCCAGTGTATCTAAAAAAACATCCCTCCTGATTATGTTGGCGCAGCTGTGAATAAAGTGAGTGAATTTAGAGCCTGCACACGAGGCACAAGCTCATTTCTTCTTGCTAGTTTGTAAGGCCCCATTGAGAGTGTATGGTTGTGTGGGCAGGTTAATGATATCAGCTTGAGAGTAGTTTTTAATCACGAACAGACTAATGAGATAGGTTGGGCTGGAGTTACTCCAGCCATAAACAGCATCACAAGTCACTCCCTCCCTCCGTTTCTCCCTTTCTCTATGTTTCCTTTTGCTTTCTTCACTGTCTAAACCCAAGAATGAAGAGATTTAGGAGAACCTGAGAGACGAATGAGTCGACAATGGTGCGGATTAAAAGGAATCAGTCATATTTACAGGAGTGAACAGCAGGACATATTCACCCTGTGGCGAGACACCAGCAGGTTATTGGCAGAGCAGGATTGAAATTGTGAGCCAATCTTAGCAGAAAAGTAGGAAAAAATTACAAACATGTCCTGACTGCTTGTGACAGAAAGAGGTCTTTGTTTGTTTACATATCCTAGACATGCATAAATAAATATTAATGATGGCATTAACAGGATTTAAGAGCGAAAGAAAACAAAGTAAAGCTCCGGTCAAATGGCTTTAAAGGAACATTGTCATTTATTCATAGAATTATTCATATTAAATCAACAGAATGGGGAAAAAAAAAAGATCCATTTATGTTTTTACTTTTTTGCGACTCTGCAGCCCTGCAGTGCTGTAGGGAACTGGAGCTCCTTTTTTTGAACTCCTTAGTACTGAAACATGTTTCACTCCATTAGAGAGTGAAAATTGGAGCCATGGAAGTGTAAAGAATTGGACATCAGTCCCCCTAGGCCCCTGAGGTACATCAAGAAATGTTGGCTCGCCAAGCTTTCCCAGTTAAGAGCATGTTCTGTCCGTGAAGATGGCTTCACCGTGGAGAGTACATTAATGCAACATGTAACTCCAGGTCCTGCGGTTACATTTCATCGTGTAACTTATGGGTTTTAATGGGTGCTGCTCCTGATGAAAGGGCTCACACCTGCCAATCCTGTAGTCCTATTTAAAGAGAAACCCCATGACATTATCATGTAAATAAAATTAATCTTTTTGCCACCACCAGCTGAGATAACACGAACTGATTCAACCCATGTGCAGTTTATTCATGCTGTAGCAACTGCTTGTGTTGATGGGGCTGATTTATTCGTTCACACAGTAAAGCAGTGGGACTTTTCCCTGACAGAACCACTTGCATCATCATGGAGGAAAAGGTAGGTCATAACTACTTCAAAATTCTGTTAAAAATATAAAAGATTTTAGAGAGAAAAATAAAAATAAAACCCTCTAAACTTGATGAAACATATTATAAGACCAGTAGAATATGCAGCTGTCACATTAAAAATAAATGATAGGCATTAGGAGAGCACCGAGCTGTAAAACAAATATATTAACTTATAAATATACACAATTAGTCATTTTCTGCCAAAATACATCTTTTGCTGGAAACTTTATCTCTTTTTGTTTACTACTGGACAAAACGGAGCAATTAATGCTGCAAGAAAATAAAAATATTAGAGTCAAGTAATCCCAAAGGAGGAAAGCATCGATTGAAAACCACTTTCATGACACCTGACATCTCTGATGAGGGTTTTAGCCTTTGTTGAGCAGTGTGCAGATTTTGACTGAAGCGGCGCTCAGATGTTGAATTTGAGAGATCAACATATCCATCATGTCTATTAGACACTCAGAGTAATGCTAGTCTAGTCCTGTCAATCACTTACTACCCATGTGAAAGACTGACTTCTTGTCTCTGTCACTTCATAAATGCCTCTAGAATATTTATCATAATTCAAGAGTGGTTTTGTTTCTTCATCAGCGGATTGCTCTTCCCACTGCTCCATTCTTATGTGCTTTCATCCATCCTCCTGTGTTTAGTTTTGATTAAAAAAGCCGCCCCCAGACATTGTGAAAAACACCACCATGGTCAACAGGAAGTGGATATTTCAGGGATGTAAACTTGGCCTGCTGTGTCAGATATAATTACCCTCACTGCTGCAGAGACATGCACTATTATAGATTTATATTATTGAGTTTAGCCTTTAATTCTTCAGCAGGCAAGCAAAGGAGCACCACTTCCAAGAACTAAAGCTGCAAGGAAGGACAATCCAAGGAAAAACACATCACCAGTGACCATTCCTGTTTGTGCATCCTCCCAACAATGACCATTTAACACCAATGATATTACATAAGTAAATAACAAAAACATGTATTATACATTTACAAATAAGAACATGAATTTGCAGATTATCACTTCACATTCATCCCGGTTGGTTTGTGCTTGTGTGCTATGTCCCAGCGGATTAGCCGCTCTGAGTGCTGGTGGGTGTTTTTCAGTGGGCGTGGTGTGAGTCCTGCTCCCGGATTGTGGACATTTGGTTTGGAGCAGATTATGGCTCTCTGCTTGTGCTGTTGGGCTTGTGAGGATAACCACAAATCAGCACAGATCACCGCGCAAACTCGCGTGGAAGTGGGTAATGTGCAGGGCCCTGGGTAATGCAGTGTGTGTGAGGGATGAACCAACAGAGGGAGAATAAAAGACAGCATGTGTGTATGGCTAGCTTGATTCTTTTTAATCATATTAAGTTGGATCATTAGATGGACCCATTTACACAGTGCTTTCATGAGGTGTATGGGACCAAATCCTATTGGATATCAGCCTAATCTACTGCAAAAGCTCTGCAGCATCCAGTTGCAGCTTTGGTGGACTCTGTGTCCCGTGGCGCAGGCCTGGGTATGAACATACGTGCAGCATTAATTTGGCTGAATTAGGATTGAGAACAAATTGCCACTCTACATTCCCAAATCCAGGCGTGATTGAGAAATAATGAGCAGCTCAGCCCACATAAATGGTTCACGAGATTATCCTCCTCTGAATTATACAGCTCACCCCTTTTCTAGCCAGGAAGTCAGATGGTTTCATAACATACAGACTTATCATGGAAATAACAAATAAAGCCTTGGTGCGAGACACTGGACATCACACTGCCATCAGTTGAAGCGCTGCAGTATTGATGTCAATCTAACCATAATTCTGCTCTGTAATGAATCTTTAGCTATATGGGGAATAATTTTAAAAACCAGAGTGGTACAAATGTTGTGAGGTCCTGTACATATTGAGCATTTTCGACTGACGCTTTCACCATCCAGGGAAGGTCAAAGATTATCCTTTTGCAGCATTTCATGCTATGATAGCACTAATGGCAAAAATAGAATCATGATCCTCATCGTTGAAAAGAGGATCAGGACGAAGGTCCCGCTGATGTGACCTTTAGAGTGGGCACGGGGGGGCTAAAGCCAATACACTTACAATTCTGGAGTGGGCTCAAGAGACCACTGAATTTGGTTTTGTGGAGTGGAATTACAAGATTTTAGCACTCTTGATCCATATTATGAGTGAACCACTCCCATGGTGTATAAAATGCTCCATTCCACCGGAAAGATTTAACGATGTGCGAAATTCCTGCAACAGATGAATGCACATTCCCATATTATTATATAAAATCCAGGTTCTGCAGCTTGATAAAGGTTTGTGAAGCCATCTGCTGTGTAATCAGCAGTTATTACAGTAACTAAGACACTACACTAACTAAAAACAGTTAATTAAGAAAAGTCAAATAAGTGAAAAACACAATGTTAATGGCAGATTGTACAGATGATAACCAGCAATTAAAATGTGAAATTTGGATTGGATCACTTTTGAAAGGTTTTGGGTTTTTTTGGCAGTTTAAATGACTGGTGTAATTTGCTTTAAACTCTTGACTTGTTGTTAATTACACATTTCCAACCCCTTGCTTTTTTTTTCATGCCATGTTTACAGATCTACAACAGCCTCAAAACACATCAAAAACTTGTTTGAGTGGCTGATCCTTATAGATATTATTCAAAGAGATTTTCGAAGAATGAATTATAGAATATGTGTGCTGGCGGAGAAAGGTGAGCAAGAGGAGGAGAGGAACAGAGTGACAGAAATAAATAGACAGCAATACAGAGTGAATCAGAGTGAGATTTGATAGAAAGAGAGTGTGATAGCTTTGGAGCGTTTAGTATGCAGAGCGGAAGGCAAACACTTTTAGCCCTTCTGTCGAAGTCTGGGACTCCTCTGCAGTGAGCGGTCTAAACTTTCTCATATAAGCCTTCGCCTCGAGCCATGAACTCAAATATTTCAGTCACATTCACTGAAGCTAAGGGAAAAAAATGCCTTATTACTTATGATCAAAGGTTGGTGTTTTCTGGAGGAGACATGGAGCGTCTGCTACAATTTGCATTAGGAGTTGAAGGCGGGTCATTTTCAATGAATAGAAAGACATCTAGAAACAGGCGGGGAGTCGTTGTTTTCCCTGCTTTAAAACCCGCTTCCTTTGAAAACTGTTTACAAGTGCTACATGAAATCTAAATAAGGGTATTAGAAGTAAAGAGTTTAATGTCTTTTTCCTGTTTAAGTCACATGACCCTGTAACCCACAGAGAAAAAGTCCTTCTTTAAAAACTTTGAGTGCAGCAGTGAAGGATGTCACAAAAGTAAGTGTCTCTTAAGAACTTTTCTAGAGAGTTCTTTCTTGAAGGCCTTTTCAGCCTTATAGAAAAATATTAACTTACTCAAACATGTAACATTCATAAAAAATACATGTACATTTCTGTTCATGTTATCTTGTGGAATAACCAGATTTAGAAGATGGATGCCAGAATGGATAATGCTATACTGGAGTCAATATTACACAAATACACATGAATCTAAACAGCAAATTATTTTATGATTTAACAGTATATAGACAAATACAGCTCAAATACAGGACAAGTATTTGCATTGAAGACACATTCATCCATGGAGGTCCCCTCTTTCAGGAGATCACTAAGATTCAAGTACACTTTTGGCAATTCCTCTTTTAAAAGTGTAAAACCGGATTTGCAGTATCTGTTGGGAAAAGTCCTTGAGGTATGGTTTCTATTCTGTTTTTGTTGCTTTCAAAATGAAATAAAGCATCATAACACAACAGACACTTGGTAGAAATACCAGAATGTGTGAATGTGAACTTACCAAACTGGGGACTTTAGCATCAGTGCAATTTCCCCAACAGGAGACCTCAAAGTGGACTAGATAGACTATAGACTATATAGTTCCCAGTTGGTCTTGCCATAAATTATGCTGAAATCATGTCAAAAATCCTCTGAAGTTTTTAAAATCTAATCCGATAGGGGACCTCGAGGTAGAGTTGTAAAGTCTAGACTCAGCGCTGCCTCTGGTGGCTGGAGGAGAGATTTTAACGACTGACTCACATATAGAAGAGTAACATGATGAACATTGTAACATTTAACATAATATATACATTTACCCATTAGATGGCACAGGTTGAATTCATCATTCAGTTTGAAGGAAAGGAACAAAAAGTATTTTTTGCAGTAAACTAATATCAACAAGATAAATAAAAAATAAGGGCAGTCTGTTTTACTGTGTGTGTGTCTGTGTGTGTGTTTGAACCCGAAAGAGAAGAACGAATGTGAGAATAGGGCAGGAAAGAAAGACATCAAAATATAATAAAATATTAATAACAGAAATAATGATGAAATAAGCCAAGCCAAGGCAGCAAAGCAGGGTTGAAGCCTCGCTAGAAAGCACTTTAACTGGTCAGCAGCATAAGAGAAGTAAGTGAAGTTAGTGAGGTTAGTGAATTTTAATTGTACATGTTTAAAACAATTAGAATGGCCCTCTATTCTATAACTAATATAATTGCAATATAGTTTACTCTTTTCATCCTTTATATGGCACTAAAAATTGGCATTTTGACAAACTTCAGGATGGGGATGGTCAAAAACTCTCTTTACAGTGTTGAAGTGTGGATATATAAAACGTTTCAACAGTTTAACCTGAAATAACAACCTTAATTTTTACTTTCTAAATTGACACAACACCGTCCTCTTGGGACTGGGGTCCCATCCACTTCTCCTCCATTATCATTGAAAGAGAAGCAAGACAGTAATTGGATAATGCTGAAAGACAATGACATCTGACATCAATATGATTTGTTAAGTTGCACCTGCTGGCTTGCATAGGTGTTTTCTTATTGCTGTAACTAAGAGCAGTTAATGTGAACAGCATTCCTGATGATATATATGTCAGATCAGAAAATGTGTAGTCGGAGTGGAGGTCACAAATGATGCATTTTGGGGTTAAAATTGGAGGACTTGTAGAAGGGAGCCCACCCATCATGCACATAGGTCGGAATACAATGAATTAAATGTCACTTTTTATGATTTTGTCATAACCAGTCTCCACCCCCTCAACCTTCACCCAGTCACATGCCCACATCCTGTAAGTGCACTCATGTTAATATGAACTAAAAAGTCTATATTATATTCCCTTGTTAAAAGAAAGGCAGGGAAATAAAGAAATAATATTTGAGCTGAGCGTTAATAATTCATGGAATTATTTCACACTGTATTGGTTAATTTTTAAAGATATATCTGTATTAATATGATTATTTCATAATGTTTTATTTATACATTTAATATTTGGTGTTTTGGAGATTTAACAGTGGGGCTGTGCACTCTGGTATTTGCTCAGAAACCATGTAGTACTACTCCCAGTGAAAAGCTTACACCTGCTCTGGCTGGTTCACATCTCCTTGACTTTTCAGTCAGTCAGTGTTACTCAGCCTGCTTTGGAAGTGGCAGTTAGTAACACCTGCCTCACCCCTGCTGAAAAGGCTTAGGATTTTTAAAGCTTTTTTGAGTTTGATGAGGAGCTTTCGTGTGTCACGAGGTCCACCATTCTAACACATTTCACACTCTGCAACAATTTAAAATGATGTAAAAACAGTTTTTCTTCAATTACCTTGCATTTAAATGGTTGGTTGGATCAAACTGAATAGAGAGTTCTTCCATTTCAAAAATATTTACAGTCAAACCCATAACCATTTGACTACAACTTTTCAGAAAGCCCCATCCCTTGGTTAAGGTGCAATAAATGACCCTTGTTGAATGTTGAAAGCATGATTTACATGGCTGTGAGCAAGTGAGTGCATAATAAAAAGTAAATGCAACATTTTGCTGTGCTGATTATTTTCTTTTACTAGAATTTCTTCCATAGCCTGTAGTTATTTTTGAATCCCTGCCAAGATGCTAATCCATGTTGCATCCGGACCCTCTCTGCAGATGGAGTGCCCATAATTAGCTTCATTTCCCTCCATCAGTGCATAAGGAGGGTAAAACTGTTACCAAGACCAAGAAATACACTCTGACTGAGGGGTGTGTTTCAATTGTTGCACTGTGTGATGAGAAAGTTCTTGACATCAAGCAGGCGCCTGCAGGCTCAGGTCATCCTGTTTCCAGGCACTGTTAAATGGAGCTGTGGCCCCAGCATGGCACTGCTGTCAGACCTCACAGCCACCGCAGACAACTTTGGGGGCTTGTAAAGAGGCCAGGGCTGATGGGTTTTTGGTCTCCTTGGGCGTTCAGCTGGAAGAAAATTGGAATGATCCCCTGGTGTTGTGTGTGTGTGTGTGGCAACAAGAAACACTTATCAAGTTTGAAGGTCCAGGAATAAGGATATATA
>JAOWBC010001486.1:23094169-23144192 GCA_028566105.1 Hypoplectrus providencianus
TTTTCATATCTTCTTCTGACTTAGTTAGGATATCAACCAACACAACTGGAAGTGTTTCCATGCAAGAAGCCAGTGCTGAGGCTTGTCAATCTCTCCTGGGGTGCTCTGTCCAACCATTTGGAGTCACTTCCTCACTGGAGTCCTTTTTCAGACCTAAAATAGCACTGCATTAAATCCGTGTGAGTGGTTGCTAGTGGGGGAAGGATGAAGTACAATAAGGCCTAGTTTGAGATAACTTTCCTGATTTTAAATGTAGATATAAAGCACAGATAATATTTTTATAACACTGAGAGAATTGTACAACCTTGGAATGTCCAATACAGTGTTTTGCAAGATTGTATTATAACAGATTTTGGGCATTGTTCACCGTTTTTGCTGGACATGCATTTTCTTGCCAGAGATTTCTGCCTTTCAGAGTGCCATCATGGCAATACGGTTGGTCTCAGCTTCTGGAAACTGTGCAAATGTTGGTTTTACACTTGTAAAACCTCTCAGGATCTGGTGAGAAGAAGTGGCTGTTGGCATCATATAAATCATGATTGCGTATACTAAATAGACACAAACACAGACTGCAAGCATTTCTTTGTGGATTGTATTGGATCATACCCAAATCATGCAATCCCATCACTGTTCAGGTACCCCAGTCAGCAGAAATATTCATATGGTTTAAGAGAACACATTCGTACATTAGTTTATTCCCCCAACTGCATAGTTAGCAAAAAAAAAATTATAATGTATTCCATTTGGATACATTAAGGTGAAGAGTCAAGGGAGCCCTTTGAAAATCCAGGAAAAATTTTAGGGAGGCAAAACTAACTTGGGGCCAACTTCTTGACATGGTGTGCTTGATTCAAAATCCCTACAAACAAAGACACATTTCTATTCAGGAAATATTGCCAAAAATATTAAAGGATGCTGAAAGAACTCACAGTGGGAAATCCACAGAGAGCTGCATGAAAACCATCAATCTGAAAAAGAATAAAGAGATACAGTGAAAGAGACCATAAAATCTAATTATGTATATGTGAATGTGGGGAAATATATACTCTAGTGTGTGAATGAGATGCCATGTACTCGTGAGGGCGGATCCTTGTACCTTGCCAAATGTTTCAAATGTTATTAATGCCAGGAAGAACTCTAGCTTCCTCTCAGCGTGAGTCTCTCTTTCAAAGTCTCAAATCCACAGGCCTTGTGTTTGGCAGCATGGAAATGCTTCTGATGATCAAGCTAATTTAAAAGTGTGCTCTTGAAGTCAAGACACTTCATAATATGTTTATCAGAGAAGTGGCTTTAAAATAATAAATCAGGACAAGGACTTCTATCACAGAACACAGTGGTGAATCCCTCCGGTGCTCTAGATAAGGTCTGCAACAGTAGCAACTGTGATTTGTATTAAATGAAAAACTGCAGCAGGGATTTGAATAAACAGAAGGAGCATGAGCAATGATAGCCACCAAAGCTGAATCACTGAAACAGCATTTTAACTCTCACCAACTCACTGTTCTAATTCCTGGATTTCTGGATTCTGATGCATATGTACACAGTGTGGCAGAATTAAGGACTCATTACAAAATAGTGAAACTCTTCTGGAGCCCCAGCAGAAAATAATGGACCATGCCTGAACTGTCTATCAAAAGTATTTTATTGATTCTATTTAGATCTTATGTTATTTTGGCGAAATTCTGTTAAAAAAAAGTGAACAGTCCTAAAAAAAACCCAGAGGAGGCAATAATGTTGCACCAACTTATTTTCACAGTTTCATAATTCATTAAAACTTATATGGAAAGTGGCAGTGTTGATATACATAACTAGGTCTAATCATAAGCAGAATTTGTTAAGGTGCCTGGGGCAATTAATTCAACATCAAAATAATACATGCAGCAGTCACTTAAGACTTGTAAATATACTCCATAAGTGGATTTTGATGCCGGCCTTGTTAAATTACATAATATGACATAATTAAATATGAAGGGATGTTTCTTAAACAGTTGGTTATTTGGTTTTGGGGCATGTTTTTATTTGAAAAAGTTCATTTACCACAACTTGACCAGATGACTTGTTGAACACTGGTTGTAGAATAGCGTAGCAAGCCCTTATGCACAACAGTCATTTTAACAGATTTACATATGAATGGGACTCAGTCAAAACTCTCCTGATGTCTGCTCAGGCAATCATCAGAAAAGCACTCCCAATCTGAGTCAGATACAATTACTTGCATCCTCTTCTTCAGCCTGCAGCTGCTTGCTTATCAGCAAAGGATAGCGGGACTTCGTTGGAGAGGCCTTGTTGATTTTCCCTGTTGATTTCTGTTCACTATCAATATCTTCTCAGGTCCCCTTCAGTCCTCTTACTTTCAAGTGTTGATCGACAACAACAGAAAGCTCTAGGGATTTGTGGAGACCCTGCCTCCTAATCCATTCACTTGAGGGCTGTTAACAGGATCTTTACTTAATTTGGTGCAGTATATAAGTCTTTACATCATCTAGGTCTGTGGATGTGCCAGCATAGACCCCTGGGCAACTCTTACCAGCAGAACTATATGCCAACGTGACTTTCCAAAGCTTGAATTATTTTGTATTTTAATGTTGACACTGTATTTTCAATGTCAAAAGAGCAAAGCTGTACTTAATATGATGCCCCAAGGGTCAATCCAGCTCTCAGCGTCAAAGTTTCTGATGTGAGCAGTCACTTTTTGAATATTCCCACTGTATTTTCATACACTGTTTAATAATTCATGCAAAATTATAAGAAATGTGGCAGTGTTTGTAATATACATAACTAGGTCTAATCAAATGCAGATTCGGTTAAGCTGCCTGAAGCATTTTGTTCATTTTATCACCCTGCACATGCAGCAGTCACTTAAGACTTGTAAATATACTTCATGGGTGGATGTTGACCTTGTTTTAAATTGCATATTATATCATAATCATTGATTTGTTTGATGTTTCAGAAAGCCTTAGAGGAAATTGTACCACGAACAGAGGTTGCAACTAATAAAGATCAAACAGAGGCCTGATAATTTAATTTCAGCAGGCGTTTTACTCAGACCAATGGCTCCTTGACCGATATAACTTCAAAGTTAAAAGTGGCAGTTACATCATTCGGAAAGTGCAGGTGAAAAGTTCAGTATGAATATCAGTAAATGTGAATACAAATTTTCCTTTTATTTCTGCTTTTTTCTCCCTGCAAGTGAGCTCACACAGGTCTTATCTGTGGAGTGTGGAGCGCTGCGATGCCAGCGTCCCGAAGAGGCTGAGGAGAAAACAAACAAAATCTGGACGCCTGAGGTTTGGGACAAGGCCAGATTCGACAAAGCAGTCGGCCATCACGCTCCTAACAATCCTAAAAACAATGAACACACCACAGTGGGCCCACCATCTGTTTGGGAGGAGGAATTCTGTTTGGCTCTCAGTGTGGTTAGTGAGACATAATATGAGCTGCTGTTATTTGCGAAATTCAAATGCATTTGTACATTCAAATGCATTTTGCTCCTCATTTAGAGCAGTTTTGCTGACACAATCTTAGAATACAGCCCCTTCTAATGCAGCTTTTCCTCACCTAATTACCAGAACACATACAATGGAGCACTAGTATTCAATGTGAAGTCCGGTTAATGCCTCTACTATGTTTCCTGATGTATTAAGCCTGCAAAACACTTATTTTTGTCATCTTTTGCCAATGAAATTAGATTAAGAAAGGCTACTAATTACCCACTTTCTTAAATTTGTTTGTTCTTGCCCCAACCAAGAAAAGTAAACATTTAAGAAGGTCATGTCCATGTGCTCTGTCACATAAAAATACCACACAATATCAAAAGATCTACGAAATAAGAACTTTTATTCATAATATATTCATACTTGTACACAAGTAAAATAAAATGCATATCTATGGTTCCATTGCAATCTCCAGAAACAAACCGACAGCATTCTTTTGGTAAATGCTACCCATAAACCCTTTCTGTCATGAAAATAGAACTAAATCAGGGGAGTTAAACATTTGATTTTTATAAACATAAAAAAACATAACATTACCCAACAAATGCATCACTTTGAATAAATAATGGGGGGAGGGGGGATCGTTTTTCTTCAACGGACCCAACATTCTTTGTGTGCGCTCTGTCTCTGATTTCCTGTATTTGTATTTTGTTTTTGTCTTTTTTTTTTTTTTTCTTCCGGTGGTCTGTCTAAGCAGTAAAAGCTTTTGAGAGGGAAAAAGGGAGGAGTCTCCGAAGTGTAGCTTAGACACGGTACAGTTAAGTACATAGAGAACAAACAATTTTGGGCACCAATTCATTATATACATTAGATCTGTAGTGTTCTGTAAAGGCATCCATTTTGTTAAATGTACTCTAATGTCTTCTTCATCGTTCGTCCTCGCCCATGTTGGGACGACGTGACTCCTCGCTTTTCAGTCACTGTCTGTTGGAAGATGTCACTGCATCTTCTGTTATCATTGTCATGAGCATCAACAATCTTGAGTCCTGTGTTCAGAATGAGATCAGGAGTCCTAAGACATGGCTAGAGATATCCAGATCATGGGAATGAAGAGAAAGCGCAGCACTTGCAAAGTAGAAGCCCGGCCTTTGATGCAGTGGGCGTCCGATTTGGGCTTTTTGGAACACTTCTTTTTCTTTTTGTTTGACGCTGTAGATGATTCCAGATTGTCTATAAGGTCAGGGTTTAGATTTTCCAAAGACTTGTCCAGGGTGTTGGACAGGGTTCCAAGTGGTCCATCATTCTGCTTGTTCTGGGTCTCGTTTTTCGTTCGTTCCGGCTCCTTATACTTAGTCTTAGACATGTTCTCCTTTTCCTTAAGGGGGTTGTTAGTGATTTGGCGGCTCTTGCCAGACAGAATGGAGGACTTGTCATTATCTCCAAGGCAACACCTGGGAATGGTGTCTCCAAGAGGATTTTCGGTGGATGAGAATTTCCCAGACTGTCCCTTGGAGCTGAAGAGATTAGTCTGGATTTGGGGTGTTTCCACACACCCCTCCAAGTCTTCACTTTTCAGCCGTTTCAGGTCCTTTCCTGCCAGGAACTCTGGAACGTTGCACTCCAACTCAGAGCTGGAACCTTTGAAGCGTTTGAACCAGTCCCACAAGGTCCTTGCTCGGCAGTCACAGATCCACTGGTTCCCGTTCAAACGCAAGTACTGGAGTGACACCAGCGCATCCATTGTCTCCCCCGTTAAGACCGTGAGATTGTTGAAGAACAAGAACAAGGATTTCAGCTTACCAAGATCACTAAAAGCCCTTGGTTGAACATAGATAACTCGGTTCTGGTGAAGGAGCAGCCGGTCCAGATTGATTAGGCCTCGAAACATGTTGTCTGTTACTATCTTGATCTTGTTATTGTGCAGATAGAGATAGGTGAGGTTGGCAAGGTCTAGAAAGGTGTCATCATGCAGGGTAAGAATGTTATTGTCCTGCAGGTAAAGATACTGTAGAGAGAACATTCCTCTGAAAACTCCAACAGGGAGCTCTGACAGGCCACACCTGTGCAGATGGAGGGTGTGCAGCTTTGTTAAGCCCCGGAAGGCTGTAGGGTTGATGGTGCGGAGGTTGCTGTTGTCTCCAATGTCCAGTTCCTCGAGTCTTTCCAAGCCGTAAAAGGCCCCTGCCTCGATGTAACTGATGTTGTTGGAGTAGAGCCAGAGGACTGTGAGATTGTGGCAAGAGCTGAAGCTGGTGGACCTCACCACCGTTAGCTTGTTGCTCTGGAGGAATATCCGCTGGCTCCGCACAGGGATCTCAGTAGGAATGGAAAACAGTCCTTGTTGTTGGCAGGCCACAGTGGGCCTGGGCTCACTGTAGCATACACACTTGGCAGGGCAGCTGTCAGTTTGAGGCACAAGGTTCAGCCACATCACCAGAAACAGGAGTCGCCCCCCTGTAGAGACAAAAAACAACAAGAATGGGTAAATAAATAATGCATGTAATATTAAAAGTCACAGTTCTTTGAAAGAAACGTTTTAATTCGACAACATAATTAGGAAATCCGAAATGGAAGTATTTTTTCTTGTTCATGTCACTGAAAATACAAAAGAAGAACAAAATAGTTCCTGAATAACAGGATCATAATTCCTGGAAAGAGACATCTTGATTGAATTTTTCAGATTTTTTTTTTCTTTGCGTACCACAAGCCTAGAGCCATCTTATATTCAAGAAAATCTATCCTGCCATTATCTCCATCACTATACAACTCACAAATAAGCAACCCAGATTTCAGAAAGGCTTTTTTCCTGAAATTAATGTGTTCTGTTTTTATTTATATTTTACAGTGTCCCAAAGTAGATATTTTTACAAAAGACCAAGTGATAATTAGCCATACTGACAACTTATTTTGGGGTAAACTGTCCCTTTAAGAATGTTCTGTATGAGCAATATTCAATACACAATTCAAGCCAACAACACTGCACAGATCATGAAATCACATAACCGACCAAATCGGGAACATCCTGTGTGTTGTTCGGCACATTACAACATAATGGGGAATCCTCTGTATAACAGTGATTCAACATGAATTTTAACAGTGGTGTTATTTGGATCTGGGGACACATCTCCTCCCTGCTGTCTGCTGACGTGAGGACCTAAACAGCTGAAGAGAGTCCTGTGAAGTCAGACTCATTTAAAATTGGGTGGGTGGCTTTTATGTGGAATTAGTTCGCTCTAATAGGGCGGACATAACTAATGATGTTTCAGCGTTCCTAAGGTTGACATTTAGCCTGACGCTGGGAGATAAGCTTACATGCCAGGGAAAGAGATTGATGCCTGAGGCCAAGGTGGAAGAGGTCTAAAGAGACACCGATACAGTTTCCGCTGCACTGCCATGACTGAAGCATTTTTTCTAAGTGCAGCATGAAGATGAGATATACAAGAGGTGTGGTAGCACTCAGGGTGAGCCTTGTAAAGATCCCTGCATGTGTTTGCCCTGAAGGCATCCATGTTTAAAATAAGGCATATTCTGCATTTGCTCACATTAATTATTTCTGCTTGTCCTCTGCAAAGGATCAGCTTGTTATACAGTGCCACCATAAGTGAAATGCATGGGATTACCACATGGGAATCATTTCGTCATTCAATCATTTTAGCTGTACCTATAGCTGGGGTTAAAACAAGTGCATCTATTGGGGCTCACACACTCCTTCATGTAGAGATGATGGTGTCACAGGCATGTCTAGTAGCAGCATATAATGGCAGCTACTCTTCCAAATCTCTGAACCCTCTTCAGGATTTCCAATCTCTGCTCCCATGCACATGTGAGGAATCCCAGGCTTGCAGGCATGACAGGTAGTGAGGCTCTGGAAAATGCATGAGCCTCACTCAGCCCTCCCTCCATCCCCACTCTCCCTCTTCTCATTCCCCTGCAATGTGTTGTGGTGCAGCTCATCTCTGGACCTTGTTAAACGGAGCTCTGGTGTGGCCTGACAGCAGCCCTCTGCTGCACTTTCCTTCCAATCTCCCTGCTCAGCCGTCAGACTGCCACCGGAAAGCTGTCAAGACTTTCCACTCTTTCTGCATCGCAGCACTTTTCCCTCAGCACTGCCTAACAATAGCCATATTTTATCGCATAGCACGCTTCGTGTATCTTCTCTACCGTCTTCATTTTTCCCCTCTCTGCTGTCTATTCATTAACGGGCTATTTCCGCCCACGCGTTGCATGTCAAAGCCTGGTTTCCTCAGCTCTCGGCATAATATGTCTTGTCTTTGTTAGCATCTGTTGAATGACAGTGTAAGCCCCACAATGTCATCAACTCCATCCCAATTATTTTTTCTTACTAACAGCATCCTCTTATCTGCATGACACTGATTGCATGACCAGATGTTGCGAAAAATATCAGTGAGTCATGGCTTTTGAGATTTTTTTTTTGCAATATGTCACTCTTTCATCGGGTCTGCTAAATGAGGGCTGAGACATGGTCTGTGACCACATGGCAGCTACACGGTGTGACGCACGAGAAATGAAAATGGAACTTCATATTGTAGGGTCACAGCAGATAAAGGGAAGGTGTCCACTCAGCGGCTGTTTGCGCAGAAAAACAGTTGATGCTGCAAAATAGTAACAGCTTAAGAAGACCATCGGATGGATTTCTGGTCATTAGGCTAATACACATTCCAAGACCTACAAGTAGGCTTCTGTGCATATAAAAATAATTTTACTCCAGTGAGAGTGAGAAAAAGAATAATCCCCATGTCAGTTATTGAGCCTTTCTGCAAGTGCAGACCAGATTTTTACTCCTGTGTCCATTCAACTCTCTCACGTCTGTAGATTGGCAAGTCCAATTCAAACAAGATCCACCATATTTCATCGAATGCAAAGGTCATTTGATAAAACTAGCCTTGTCCGCATTTAACAGTTTCCCTGTTAATTAGACAGAACACAAGATTACAGATGTCCACACTTATAGTATTCTTCATATTTGTATGTCTGGGTACATTTTATCACCCCAAAAATTATAAAATCTTCCAGTGGTTCCTTCGACCTCCCTGCCTCTTACAATGACTTATTTTCCAGTAGTATGCAGAGCTTCAGGAAGCCGGGATGAGAGCAGGTAGTGGTCACTGAAACAAAAACATAAACTCAGGCACCAACACTTTGCTTATCCCATGCCAATGCACCACATGAAACACAAGGTGTGGGGAGAGTGTCTTTACAAAAGTAAAGTTTCCTCACCTAAACATTAACATATTGCTGAAAAAACAATGATATGATTAAAAAATGTTGGTCAAAATCTATGTTGCTGCACACAACACAGAAAGGAACTAATCTTTAACTATTGTCGACACAAACTTAAATATCTTAAAATACAGCAACAGGGTTCTGGGTAAAAAAGAAAAATCCATTCCTTATCGTCTTCTGCCAGCTTTGGTTTCAACACTTAATCTTCTCCTATCTGCTGTGTCAAAACATGGCTCCGAGCACTGCCTTCCTGCTTCAGACCCTGCCACCGGCCTCTCATCTGAGAGCTATATTATTGTACAGTAGCAATCATCACTCTGTTTAAGAGCAGACAAGCCTCTTTGTTTCCACCCAACTGACACTGTAGCCCCTTCAGCTTTGAGTAAAGTACATAACTTCACCCCTCCCTCTCCTCCAAGTCAGGCACTTCTATTTACAAAAGGGGCTCAACAGTATATGACAGGTTAGAGAAGACGGGGTGACCAGTATTCTGTAGTGATACAGCTTCCCTGCTTTACTAATTGAATTGTCTGTCAAAACCAATCCTCCATAATCATGTGATGCTGCTGAGGACACTCCGGTTAGGACACTAAATTGGGCTGATATTGGTGTTCTACCAAAAATTGGATATTGGCCTTTCTGTGTCCCTTTCTTGGATCCTGAAGGTGAAGATTTTATTCAGCCAGCTTCAGGCATGACAATCTGAGAGAGCTGCAATAAAACCTGCTCAGTCCTCCCTTCACAACTCACCTAAAAGGATTGCATTAGCAAGGATTTCATGAGAGTTTGTCCTTTGCTCAAAAAGAAAGATTACCTACTTAGGGAAAAAATGGGCAAGGTAAGTAAATAAATGTAAATAAACATTAGCAACTTGAGATGAAGAATCCTGGTAGCAGTTCTCTAAAAACAGCTAGAGGACACTATTCTGTTGCAAAACAGAAAGATGCCCAAAGGAGTGTATGAGTGGGCACAGACAGCTTTGTTTACTTATTGTATGGGTGCATCATTTAGCCAGAGTCCTCGCTCATTTGCATGTGTCCCTGGCATGTTTGGAGCTCTGAACAAGGTCTCAGCGCTCCTTTGTTTTACTGTGAAAATATAACGCACATTTAAAACCTTCCCTATGCCTGAAACGCGCAATGAACACAGAGGGCATGCCGGGACAGCACATTCAGAGGTCCTCCGATTCATCACGGTGGCTTTACTTTGAAGGGCTGGGGATTGGGCAGGGACGGCTAACATGACAGTCTTATCCCCTTGGCCCAGAGTGGAAGTGATGTCTCTGTCAGAGATGAATCACAGTGGTTCTCCAGAGGGACCTCCTGGCCTCTTTCTGAAATCATACATTATTGTGTTGCTCGAAGGCGGGCCTGCATTTATTATAGTCATGATCCCCTCGCTAAGGTCATGTATCTTGTGTGAATTCATCCATGCATACATAAATTGTTTTTATATCATGTTCAAGGGAATAACCTGGAGAAACTGTACAGGATGTGACAGTGGTATGGAGCCCAATTCTGGCACAGCCGATGCAGCTCTAAATTACTTTGTGAACTGAGGGTAATAAAGGGTGCATAATTCAGTGCAGCACAGGCTCAAAACACAAACTTCTTCTGAGGAGTTTAACACACAAATGTGAGGATGATATTTTTCCAAGTTTTCTTTTTCTTCTGCGCTTTGACTCATGTCAGAAGTTTATGTATTTTTTATTACTATGATCATTTAATATTAACTTTGACATACTTATTTTATACACTGTACTTCCTCCTCTGATCCTTAGAGGCTTTTAATGTATGCATGTTTGTGTGTGTACACTTAAAAATATATACATATATCACCAAGAAGACCAGAAATAACTACAAGCAGAAGTCCTCACTTAGGTAGTGTAGCATAAGGGTCCACTGTTGGTAATATGGACTGTTTGTGTGTGTAAGTGTGAATACTTTAAGGATGCTCTAAGGAAGTCAGAGCCCTAACATCTGGTAGTCTAGTTCTCCATATGAGGTTTCCTGTTGTTGTTTTGCCACTGTACTGCCTGATTAGAATATCTCAAGTCTCAAGTCACAGTGATTCAACAAAAGGTCAACTGCTTTCAACTTTTATCATTATTTCCATGGATCAGAATTCCCATTCTTACTTTGCCAAATTGAGGATCTGGGCTCCAAGTTCAGATAAGCAGATACTGGGACTGTACCATTTTTTGGTAACAATTATCTAATATGGTTTTGCCTGACAGAGAAAACAGGAATCAACAAATCCAGTACAAACGCCATCATCAATGACTGACTGTTCTTCTTCCTTCTGCTCACCCTTTTGGTTCTCGTTGCCATTTTTCATGAAACAACAAATATGACATGTGGTCAGCCTGGCTCTCTTGCCATGATGAATCCTTTTAAATTGTGTATAAAACAGGTGATTATTCATACAATTATGATTTATTACACTCACCCAAAATGTCAGCAAATTTATCAAAAGTTCATGCCCACCCTTGAAGACTGTGAATAGTTCATGACAAATAATCCTGAATATTTCTTCCCCAGATGAGTGGGATCAGTCAGAAACTTCTGCTGGGTCTTAATCCACTGTAGAAACTGACTCAAAGACAGTGAACAATGAGGAAACTGAACATAAATTCATGTTTCAGCTTTTAGCTTTGATTGATGCTATTATGGATTTAAGCACACTAAATACTTTTATTCTTGTTACTGTAATTGAATTTCTTTCTCCTTAAACTTTTTTGAGCACATTCAGAACCAGTCGTCTACTTTTAACTTAAGTAAAGTTTTTGATAAAGTACTTTTGAAGGGCAAGAATTACAGAGTAGCCCACAGTTACACTGTCATGGCAGACCAGGAGAATATTCCATTTATGTTTGCTTTGAACCCCTTTTCCCTCATAAGCCTGTGAAAAAGTTTTATTAAAGAGAAGAAATGGTCTCCACTTTCAAGAGCATCAGTGAATTGCAGAGTGATTGGCTGGTCGGGCAAAATCATATGGAAAAGGTTGTGATCAGAAGGCAACATTGTCCCTTTATGGCTTCCACATTTACCCTGTCACGGTCTTCAAAAGAGCCACTTTTCTTCTTTTACAACACACTTATTCCAACTTCAAGGTCAAGTAATATTTCCTCACTTCTCCCTGTCTCAGTACTTTTTTGACCTTGATTTTCACTTCCTATTGGCTTCTTTCCTTGCTCTGAGATTATAGGTGAAGTCAAAGGTAAATCATGGTTGACTTCCTTTATGAAAAGAATCACAAAGTGTCTTATTGAAAAAGCTGCCTATATTTCTGTATCTCACTGGAAACGTGAGCCATCTTCAGCTCCCTTCCCTAAAACAACGCACACACACAAAGCAAACACAGACATGCACACAAAGACAGATTTGTGATTGCCCTTACAACATTTATGAACCAGATGCTGTGATCTTAAATAAAGATGCACACATCAGATCAAACAGGTTATTTAGGACATGATGGACCACAGAGTGGAGCCGGAGTCCCTTGGCTAACCATGGAGTGCTGCAGGGGCATCAGTGGCAGCTCCGGCATGCAGACGAGGACACAATTAGAAGACGAACAGGGGGGACAGATAAGGTCCTGTTTGACACACATCTGACACAGCACTTGCCCAAGCAGATGGCTCATGAATAACTCAGGGAAACCGGAGGTCGGCAGACAGAAGGAAAACTAGACCCAGGATCAAGTGTGTTGGGAAAAAGAGGGTCCGTATAGATCTGTATGTGCTCATAAATGGGAGTCTTGTTGTCTGTTAGAAAAGACAGAGGGCTGGTGATGTCCTGACAGTGAGAGAATGAGCTCACCATCAGAGGGCTGTCAGATCGAATCCCTGCTCTACAGGCGAACAATTGGAAGCGAAAGTGGAAGTGAAGAGTTCTCCCTTTCAACAACTGACATCAAATTACCATCGAGCCTTGAGTGATGCACTGACCTCCAGCTGCTCCATCCTCACTCAGTGGGAAACCAGCCAAGACCATGGTGTGCCCAACATTTACAAACTGTTATTGCTTTCTACACTGGCAGAAAATAACTGTATCTAGCATTTGAGTAATCTTGCTTTATCCAATTAGGAGATATTTATTCTGTAATTTTCAGCTTTATAGTTCTTCAAATCATGTTATAGCCAAATGTTGTTGTTTTTGCTCAACAGCTATAATTGTTTTATTTTGCTTTATCAGCTCATTGAGTATAAAGTGAAACTAAAAGTTCAAATTAGATCATAGTTAAAGTATGAAAAGTGTTGTTAATGCTTTTGAAGTTGGTTTGTGGATTCTTCTTTGAAATGTAACATTTTATATTATAGCATTGTTTGTGATTACATTGTTTTTTCAGTATTGCACCTCTGCTAAATTTGCAGTGTGGGATTTGGAAAGCTCCAAAAAAAATATCAATCTTGTGACTTCTCCTGCAGACAGATCACCACGCAGAAAGAAAGGATGGTTAATGCCCATGTCCTTCAAACCCAATAACAGTTTGTATTACAGGCTTTGTCTGTGACAAATATGTTGTGTTCAGTGTTGAAATACTCCAGCGTCCCGTTATTACATAAAAAATAAAATAAAATGAAAAAAAAAAAATCACACTTGACAAGGCACCTCCAGAGCCACAGAAAATAATATAATAGTGTTTTTCAAAGGCTGTGTAGTACCTCTCATACCTATTAAATACTCTCTGACATGTACAATCGGTGAAAAGTTCCTTTAGGTAAAGGATGGATGCTTCCTACAGGACTGATTGTACATATAGGCAGCGCAACTACATCTAACCAATCAACTTAGTTGCTAAAATGACAACACTTCTTCTTCTTAGTTGCATTTAAAGATAGTTGAAATGGAGTTAGGTATGCTTAAATGCCACGACAGAGGATTAATTGTCATGTGGTGGCAAGGCGCCACTGGATTAGGGGGCAAAAATGGCACATTCCTCACAACTCTATTGTATAGTTGGCAGCAAACCAAGTCGCCCTCAGCGCTGCAACAACTCACTATGAAATGTTCCACAGAAGGCGTTGGGAGTCAAGTCTACCCGTGAGGTTTTGCAGAATGGCTCAAATCCAGCTTTTTGCCCGCCTCCACATGTCACAGACATGGGCAATTTTCACATGTGTAACCATGTAAAATGCATAATTCAAGTATCATAAGCTGAAAATAATGCAGGCATCCTCCAAGCATGAGTGTGTGGGGGTGTCCAGATGCACTTTCAGGCCACAGCGGAGCAGAAATTCGGAATGCCCTACTTTGGGGTTTTGTACCGTGCGGGCTGCCAGTAGTGCAGCCAAGCATTTTTGCTTAACAGAGTGAATAAGGCTTTATCTTATCTACACATGACTGGAGAGAAAATAAATGAGGCTGCTACAGTACATGCCCCATGTGTCTTGGTGTTGCTTAGCTCACGGGCAGACTTTAGCACAGGTGTTAACAACATTTTAGGAGGCATCCTTTTTTGTTTAAAACGCTGAATGTCATCCTCCTCAAGTACTTAAGAGGATTTGTGTGAAAATCTATCCTGCAAAGAAATACACAAACATAAGGAAGCAGCATTGTATCAGCTGGGACTTGTACTAATATGATATAAAGCGCCCTGGCCTTGTGCTGTGGCTGAAATATAGGCTGTGTTTGCACAGTCATATATGTCATACTTTGTTTAATGTAGTTGTGCTATATGTGGGTATTTACAGCAGAGCTTTGAAATGCCACTGTTAGATTTGTATGTGGGACAACACATGCTTGAAGGAATGTTCTTTATGTCCAAAGGCATTCAACACCACATAAGATGAGATAGGAGAATGTCAGTGTTCAAGTGATATGACAATGTAAGGACATTTAATGCTTTGTAAAGGAGAAATGTGGGAGTTATAGAAGCTTATTTTGATGATTTTACTTTCTTTGATTCTCCCCCTCATGTCTGCATTTAAATTTCTTCTTATTTTTTGTCACTACAGTTA
The DNA here is from genome assembly GCA_028566105.1 of Hypoplectrus providencianus. Lineage (NCBI taxonomy): Eukaryota > Metazoa > Chordata > Actinopteri > Perciformes > Serranidae > Hypoplectrus > Hypoplectrus providencianus. Next base: position 23,108,810 of record JAOWBC010001486.1, read on the forward strand.
ACAAAACACTTTGTGTGATGCAAACACAACACATGTTCCCTTGGAGTCAGTGAGTGGTGTTGGCCTGTTTTTTTATTGCAAGTGTCATTAATTATAAATTGTTTATAGGCAATAAACTATGATATTGCAGGATTGAAGTATTGTCGTGCTGATTCTGTGTATAGTAAAAGCACTAATACTGCACTGTATAGCATTGATTGTTCAGTAAAATGTTCCCTGTCAGTGTTTAACGAATATATATATATATATATATATATATATATGTGTGTGTGTGTGTGTATGTGTGTTGTTGTTGTTGGTTTGATATTATTGCTGCATTCATGTGTATGTTGCATTTTACTGCAGTTGATGTTTATGGTGGAGCTAATTTAAGTACTTTATAGACTGTGGAGTAGTTTAATGTACAGCAATGCATCATATTCTGTAAGATCATCATTTGTTTGTAGCATAATCGTGCTGTGAGAAGCATATACCGCTAAAAGTAAGTGTTTCATAAACGGAGAAAAACAGCCCTGTTTTCAGCCTTGTGATGATGCATTTCTTGGCTGATCAAACAGGGTTTTATTACAACATATTAAGTTTTGGGCTCAATTTTTTTTTTTTTCACTGGACAAGAAAGCTATGGAACAATGCAATCTGAAAAGAAAAGAGTAAAAGTAGGATATTTCTTTCGGAACTTAAAGAATATAAAATATCAAAATAAAAAATATCCTTGTCAGCATTTTAAATTTGTAGTTGAGTATAGTACTTGATGGGGTGTATCATATTTGAAATAGGTCCTTACATTTCAGGTTTAAAAAAAATAAAAAGATGATTCACCACTCCCAAACCTGCTCTCCTGCAGTTCTGGGGCTCTTTAAACAATTTAGAATCAGAGAGGACCACGAGTCCTCGCAGTTAATGCACTGCACTGGCACACAAGCAAATGAGGGCTAATGAATCACTGCTGCATTATCTGAAAAGACCCCTGTAAATATTAGATGATGGCCTCAGATAATGCTAACACCTCCTCATGTGAAGTGTCAGCTGGAGAGGGAGGCTGCAGTGACAGCACCCACAGGCGGCCTCGTAAATTTGGGCATGTGAAGATGAGAAAACACATCGAGGTGGTCTGAGCCGAGAACATGCTGTAATGAGTGGGTTACACAGTTTGATGTCATTGTAGCTCGTCTTTGCTGTAGGCAGACTTTAGCTCTCAAAGAAGAGTCTTTTCTGCTCCCCGGGCCTGGAAGTAGAGCTGGTGCAAGCATTATCCACTCCACATCTTTCTGACAGCTTCATTACTACAAAATTCCTGTGTTTGGCAGCAGCCCTCTTAGACTGGCACTTGTTGTGCTTGCTAGCTCCTGATGAAGTGTTTGTGTGAGTTACAATTGGGGGAAAAATACATCAAACAAGCACTTAATCTTTGACCAGTCTAGACTAAACCAAAGACATTCTGTGTGAGTAATCAATTTAGTTGGATTGGCGAATTGCTGTGTTGCTGCAGGGGAAACCAAAGAGGATTTTGAAATTGCCAGCACCTTTGCTGTTTTGTTCTTGACATGGATGCTCCACTTAACCTTCCAAAGCCCTTGCATCCAGGATAGCAACAGTTGCAGGTGCACACATTAGTCATTCCAAGGTTATGCATAGGTGAATGCATTGTACGGCACAGAATGGCATTTTGAGTGGGCAGATCTCATTAATGTGAAAAGGCAATGAATGATACAGGTGGATCCAGCGCCTGAGGCGAGAGGCGGTGAAAATGTGCCGGAGAATTCTTCACAAGACAAACCATTATTGACACCCTTTTAACTGCCATAATGTGTCATCTAACCTTCCTCGGTCTTCTCCAGTTTCGCAGTATTGCACTCTGCTGGATTGGCCAGCTGACTATGCAGACTGGCTGCAAATGTGTCATCTGCAATCACCTCTGACTGACTGAGATGGTGGCAAGCCCAGAAAGACATAGTTTAAACAGAAAATGTGGCTTCAAAGAATTGCAAACACCAGTGAATTTATCATCAGTGAAGAGGATACAATACTGTGCCTCTATGCCAAAGAACACACAAACATATACTCATGTACACAGACCCATATGTCTTAGAAGATCTGGGAACACCATTGCATTTGCTGCCCAAATTTATTTAGCAAAAAAATATATTATCTCCTTAAAAAAATCTAGGAAACATTATTTCAGACAATCTGAAATAATTGGTATTGTGTTATATATTGTTGGAAAGGCTGATTAGTCACCTTTAAGACAAGGTAAAACTTGTTAAGATTGTGCTTTTCTAGCATGGGCAACACAGCTAAAAAGTGTCGGTAGTACCAGCCCAAAAATGAGCCAAAATCTGCTGCTTTGTTCTTCTGTTGGTAGTAATTCTTGTTTTGAGCTTGTGCAACCGGTCAACTGGGATTTTGCATACTTCTCATTCCCCAGAAATGTGATCTTTACATTGTATAGCTCATTGTTAAGGTGACTAACCCAGCTATCCATATATATAATGCAGCTCCAATTAGCATAACTATAGGGGAGAAATTTAAGAAATAAGGAGTTGATATTCATATATCCTCTAGTCTGATCAATAAGTTTTGATATCCATCCTAAAATGGAAAGGCTACACTACCAACCAGGTATTTAAAGCTGCCAAAAAACCTCGTATATTCATAATGAATGAAATCATTACCCAACTATGTGATGAACCCACAAACTATAAAACCAAAGCGAGTGACAAGCTGGTGAACATAACAGCATCCTCCCCCCAGGAGTTGGTGGAGAGCAACAAAGGGCTAAAAGAAGAATGATTATTGGATTTGGATTCATATCCTGAGACATTGCTGGACACAACACAGAAAAAAGGGAAGCGTTTGCCAATCTTGGAACCCAATCTTGGAATTGGGTTCAGGAGTTGGCAGCATTGTGATGATGATTTAGCCTCTTGGGGCAAAGGCGGATATTTCTCAGGTTCGACTGCAGCCAGCAGATATCTGGATAACGAATAGCTGGGCCAAGATTCCCTGTTCCGTGTGCTGGTCATTGTTTGGTTGGTCATTGTTTAAAATTGTGTTGGACTTAAGAAATCACGTCTGGATTGTTTCTCTGCATATGAATGCAGATTCAAAGCCAGCTCAAACATGATTGCTCAATACTTGGGCGACAAGCAGAGAGTGAATTTGCAAAATGGATATTGTTTGTGTGGATTTATTATCCTTAATTGTGAGATTTTATTTGGTGTGTCAAGAATATCAATCAAACTGCTGATGGGTTGTTTTGATCAGATATCTCTTTCTTAATCGTGTTTTCTTTTTTTTATTTGAAGGAAAATCAATCAAAATGTGCTTTGTTTATTCATTTAACAATTTGAGTTTTTGTAAATAATCTCCTCAAATTGAAAACCAAAATGGATTCATTTTCAAAATCATGTCTGATTGACAGATTCTCCATTCATATGCAGGTATTAGATTATAAGATCAAACGTTCCCCAGACTAAGTTTTTAATTTGTGTAAGGTTTATTAACAGCTTATTCATGCATCCATGAAGTGTGAAAATACCGGTTCACGCAGTTTTAAGTGACAAAAACAAATGTAGTCTTCAATTTATTCAACCAATATATTTTGGGAAACTGTTCCCGAGGATCAATAAGGATTATTTCAGCAACTTTTTTAAAAATTAAGTTTTATAGTGTACAAGAGACTTTTACTTTGAAATGTCTGCTGAACGTAAAGGCATCCTTGAAGCTGGCCATTTGTGTGTGGTCCTCATTAGAGAACAAATACAGAAAACAAGAAATATGTATTCATTAAAGCACTTTGTACCGAAACATGCTGGTTGGAAACAGCACAGAAGTCAGTTAGTGTTACAGCTATTATTAACTCAAGTGTGTATCGTGTACAGAATGATGTGACGGATCAGTAAGACGGATAACTCAGATGAGTTGGACAGGTGGAGCCCACTTAACAGTTTGAGGTGACTGACTTGTTGTTGTGCTGGTGGTATTTAAAGGGTGTTTTTCTGGTAGAATGTCAGTTTGTTAATGTGTCAGCTCATTTTCGTGGCATATGTGATCGCTTCATCACACATGCTTGCAAGCACCGTCTCACATGGTAACCATAAGTTATCCATTATCTTGAACAATGACTGTTTAATTCCTCTTTGTCCCAGCGCATGACTCATCAGACACACAGTGGAAGGAATAAAGACACACAACGTGCCCGCAAGCATCTGTAAGAACCCTCCAGAGGCAGAGAGACGTCCTGAGACGAGCAGAAAAATGAAAAGGATCAAATAAATAAATAAATTAGGTGGATCATTGTGCAAGCGTTAACTAATTCTGGCCAGCTTGCTTGTAGATCCATCTATTTTGGATGTGTAGGCAGCCCTGGAGGCATGTTGACCTGAAAAAGACAAACCTCTCCCTTCCTTTCATCTTTTGAGTCAGTTCCTGCAAGCAAATGTATTAGGGCCAATAACACGAGGCCTACTTCTGCTGTTCTGCCCTGTAACAGGAGCAGTGCTCTCAGCACTGTTTTGCTCCCATCACATTGGATTTTTTTTTCTTTCTTTCCAAAATAGTGCTGTCGAAGGGATATGTTTGGATTTGTTGCGCAATAGAAACTATTGAAAATCTGGTAAATATTTGTGGAGGCTACAATACTCTCCGTGAGCGTGTGTAGGTGGGTTTTTGACATTAGTGAGGTATAGGATCTCATATCTTCCGCTGCCTCCGCATGCATCTGATTCATTCTCTATGCTAGACCTTCCACTTAAACCCAATGCATGTGAAAAGTGCAGCTTTGAAACTGAATTTGACCAACCTCTGTTGACTCATATATACAGTACTCACTGTATATGTTATTGCACTGCAGAGAATAGAGACCTTAAAGCGAGAGAACGGGTCTATTCTCTGCGATGCTTTAAAAAGAAATGACAACCATTACGGCATCTTGACTGAAAATGAAAGACTACTGGAGTGGAGATACAGAATTGGGTGAAAACAGGAGGCGTATGAAAAAACACTCATCTTTATTTGTAGATCAAGCGAGAGAAAAGATAAAATATAGAATACGGGAAAAATAAAATAGTCGTCACTTTTATGTCAAGGTTACAGTGCTCCTTGGGCTTTCTAAACATGAATTGTATCGACCACTGCTTTGAATTCTGTCCAAAAGATCACGGCCATCTGCATCTTTTTTTTCAGAACCAAAACATACAAGGCAAAACAACATCTGAGAATCCACAAGCAGGTCGACAACCTTTCTTTCGGCAAGGGATCAGGCACAAACTGCAGGATCTCTGCAGTGCGCCACAGCAAAGGCACACTAAGTGACTTTGGGAGCTCCATGCATCTCCCATTAGGATTCCTCTTTTAGTTTCACTGGGAAAGAGTTGAGGGAATGGGATAATGGGCCCTTGCAGCAAATATTTTCTTTCGGGACATTTTCTCTTCTTCCTCACCTTGCCCCCAAAAAAGGAATAGCAACGGCTGCGTCCTGGTTGGTTTAATAAGCCCACTTCTGAGAGGGTCTTAGTAAGCGCTCCCTGCTTTGGAAGAATGAAAGGAGAAAGACTTGTGCATTATTTACCACCCGCCTCAGTACCGCCGCACCCTGCGCAGACAAAGCGGCCTACTGCAGGAAAATGGATTTTTCTGCCGAGGAGCTCAGATAAGAAGGATAGAGGGAGGAAAAGATAGAAAACTGAAGAAAAAGGGGGATGAAGACTGAAAAACATTTGGGACATCCCCACCCAGCCAAACCCAGAATCAGTTAAATTTCTGTCTGTCTCCAATCTCCTCCTCTTCCTCCCTGTTGGCCTGATAAGGGCAGTTTTTTACATCAGGGGCCTCCACGGATCAGTAACCTTTTTCACAGAAAAGGTCGAACTCTGGCCCAGCGCTCAGTTCAAGCTGGGAAGTCATCATTCCTGTCCTTTATCTCCCAAGTGAGGGATGATCCGAGGCTTAGTGCCACACTAGTTCGCCCCCAATATGCCCTCTAACCCCTTCAACACCTCCTCGGGGCTGCGTCCAGGGAGACAGGAAGAGAGCCGGTGACGTGTGAACACCAGTTTCCAAACACCTCACGGCAGAGCGGCCATCAGATAAAGCCAGAGCAGAGATCCAATAGCAGTTAGTTGTATGTGAGCGATGGGTTGGCCAGGCTATCTCCAACACCCCTCACTTCTGAACAAGTGAGCCACCAGATGAGAAGAAGGGATAAACATATCAGTATACTGCCAACACCTGAGACTTTATCCCTCAGAAAACTACAATCTCTTCCCTGGCCTCCACCCCAGGTGTTTGTGTGTTTTTGTCCAAGTGCATGTGTGCATCGGCTTGGTTGTCACAGTCCCAAAACGACTGGAGCGCTGGAAGTGATGCGCCGGCGCAATTTGCGCGTCACTGTTCTGTGGGACGACCCAACTGACAAGACTCCCTGCTTTGCTGCCTGGGTAATGAGTCATTTCAGCCCTGGAGAAAAACAATCTGGTATTTTTAAACTGCATCCTTCAGCTGTTCCTTTCTCCCTGGAGCTCCAGCTTGTAAGCTCTTGGTGGCTTGTAAAACGTAATGCCATTTCTAGTGCTTGTGCTAATGGGCCTGATATGTCTGAATAATACAAATGCATTACAGTGCTTTTAATGGTACTTTTGGTCCCTCCATGCCCTACTGATTAAGACTTAATGCTCTGCACAATGCAACGCAATGCCATATGCATGTGAGTGCAAAACCTACCCAGTAGATTAGTGTATGGTGAGGATAAAGTGTTGTTCAATGCTGGAAAAGAGGGGAACATTATAAGTACACCTAAAGAGTGAGGAAGCATTTTTCAACTCAAGTGTCTCAATTGAAGCCGTACAGAACAAGCTTGAGAGTATTGATTCACCGAACGAATGTGGGCAAAAAAAGGAAGATATAAAGATAAAGATGTTCTGCTCCCAAGATTACACAGAACATCAAGAATTCATGAAGTGAATTCTAAACTCACAAGATTATTAAAAACTCTAGCCTTAGCTGATATCAGGAATTGAGAATAATGATGACCCAATTTTATATTAATTCTAACCTTTGTTCAATGCTAGTGTTCGGGTTTGTAACACTTAGATTTTTTTTTTCTATTCACATAAAGCAGTCAATCTAACTACCAGTGTAAAGTATTGTGCTGGTTAATTGGTTGGGAAACAGTAGAAGAAGTAAAGATTGTGCAAGAGACAAAAAACAAATTGATAGCTTGGGCCATCCACCACAGAAAATGGAGAGAAGTCTTCAGGATTTGGATTCAATAGGGCAATTTAAAATTATTCTTTCATGTCAGCTTGTCATGTGGGTTAAATGTTTACTACATCAATCATATTTAGAAAAAAATGCTTCCATCTCCCATCAAGTGTGTTAACTATCTTATCGAGAGAAAAAAAGAAGACAAAAATGACCTTGACAAGCATAAAAACTTTGATACACATTCCCGAAAGATTTATCAAATGTCTGTGTTTCTGAATGTGAGTCTTCAAAAGAGAAATTCATTGATGGAAACACAACTTTTATTGCATCTCAACAAACTAGGTAGTTTTATTTCAAAACTTGATCACGTGATTAAAACTGCATCTGCACGACCATTTTTTGTTCAGGAACAGTACTTGAGAAAGCACTTTGTGTTGTTCAGAAGAGGCTGGTATTTTGATCTTTGAATGAATATGAGAGTGAAAAGGAACATTCACAGTTTCATAAACAACCTTTTTTACAGTAGAGTTTGTTTATTTCTATCCCGGTCTATGCCTCTACCTTTACCATACTGTTGCCTCAGGTGCTTGCATTAAGAGGCCATCAAGTATTTAAAGCTAGTCCATTTTTCTGTTTAACATCCTTTGACTGATTGTTTGTGTTCTCTTATATGGCAGGATGTGTACTCTTCTGTCCCTGCGATGCATTTGTATTCGCGGGTGGTTTGTACATGTGTCTCTCCGCATTATGTACATGTTCGCCGGCTGCCTGTGACACACAGCCCGGGCAAGAGAGAAGAACACAGCAAGGGACCAAATCCCTCCTGATCCCCCTCTCGTATGAAAACCCTGTAAAGTCGTCTCTCCCTGTCTGGATTGTGCTTAGAGAGCGTTGTGCCGCATCACCTGAGCAGCCATCACCTGACAGCAGGGATTTCAATCATTCTGCTGAGCTCGTAACCACGTCTCCACCACCACCGCCTGCATTTTTACTCCCAAAGCAGCCACCCGCCACTGTCATGCTAATTTACTAGTCCGCGCTGATGTGAGCACTCACGTTTTAGAGCTTTCTCATAGACCCCATCATGGGCTGGCAATTAAAGTTATGCATGCTTTCAAACAGGAGCACAAACAGTGATCATTTTCCTCTCTCCTGGGGAAAATCTGCACAATCAAAGGTCAACAGTACGTGGTAAAACACACATCTTTTCCAAAGAGGAAAATAGCTTCTGGGCAGAGAGTGGTGAGAGGTGGCTACAGCACAGGTAGCTTCACACGTAGACCAGTGCATTTCTACAGGGCATCTGGAAATAGCTGTGCAGCAACTGAAGTGGTTAACAATACATTATGTTTGCTCTTCCACTTTACTTGGCTATATCTATGGTAAACTGCCTCCAGTAAAGTAGAGTAAACAAGAAAATAGAGGCGCTGTGTCTGCTCACAGCAAAGACTCCTGCTCCCACAGATTATCATTAGTCTCACCAGCCAGCAGAAAGCAAGACCAGAGGTTTGTGCTGCAATGATTCCAGCACAGGTTTGGTCATAAAGAAGAGCAACAAATCACAGCGTGTTTGTATGAGTTAACCAACAGAACTCCCTGATAGATTAAAGTCCTCACAACCTCCACAAGGCTCTGCACGGGCCTCTGAAAACAAAGCACTCTGCACTTTTCAGAGCTCATCAGGAGCTTATAGAGCTTCCACACTTTTTTTTACGAACATGACATGCCATTTATGATTAATGGCATTACCGCCCGGGCCAAGATAAGAGCTCAATTAGCTGTGTGGGCAAGGACCTTGACTCTATCTTCAATGACTAATCCCATGGCTTTTGTTATGATTAGCAAGAGCAGAGTTTTAATCTTGGCTTCTGAGTGCCTGGCATTGGTCCGAACACAACTGATTCATTAGCAGTTAAAAATGCACTCCTTGCTGTGAGTGGCACAGCTCAGCGCCGCATGATGGCGGCTGCATGGGTGTTTGCATCAAGCCAATCCGACGATCTCTGCCATTTATGAGCTTTTGGCGGGTATCAGTGGCCAGAAATTAAATTCAGTCTTTTAAGTGAAATGAATTCAACCACCCTGTTAATATTTTAGCAGCAGGGGTCTCCAGAGAGTTATCATCTGCACTCGCCTGCTCTCTCCTGGGGGGGTGCCCCGCCTACATGCTTGAACCGATGCTAGCTTCTTACAAACATGTTTCTAGCTGTAGCAGCGTTGCTCAGGGAGTTCTGGTGAGGCCCATAATCCTTACATAACTGTCAAACGACTGTGGATCTACCATAAAACAAAGAGGTCTCCTCTGAAGCGCTTAATTATTCACTAGTTTTCCATTGAAAACAGTCAAGGACAATCCTTTCAATGTGGCAGCTTTAATTTGGCGTGACAACTTTAAAATAGTCAGCAAATGAAAGAATTTGATGAGAGACATTTTTTAAGGTGAAAATGCTACAATATGCAAGGAGGTTTAGAGATGACATGGGAACTTTGTGCACGATATGATGGCATTTATCTGTGCTGACAGAATGCACAAAGTATGAGAGACCGACTGTGCTAGTCGTTTCTGCAGTAAAAACCCATCTTGCATGATGCTGCACTTTGTAGCATTCACACTCTGCAGGGGGAAACGTAGCGCACCATCTGTTCTCCAATCCCCAGCAACAAACAACAGACAGACCAACGCAGCAGACAGACCAGCAGACACAGGCGGGCACCACTCCCGTACCAGCAAAGAATTGTGGGAAACAGAGAGGACAGATACACGGATGCTAAGCAGCTAAATGTGGGATGAAAGCAGTCATCAGCTGCTCGCATTTGATCAGGAGGCCCGAGCTGACACCGCACACCGAGGAATGATGTAAATTGAGGCAGACACTGCAAAGGAGCCGGCGTGCAATGAGAGAGAGTCTCGATAGCGGGAGAAAAGGAGACGATGGGTTGGGGCAAGAGAGGAGGGAGGGAGAGAGGTAGAAAACCAGCGTACAATAAGAGAGACTCACCATGGAGCATGAAAGCATGAGAGAATGGAGAACGAGAGAAAGGCTAGTGTATTTTAAGAGACAGCCTGCAACAACAGACCTGACAGCGTGTGGTGGGGTTGCAGAAAGAGAGAGAGAAAGGAAAAAGGAGACTGGAAAGATTTGGGAATGCAATCCATTTTTTAATCCAAGATGCCAGAAGTCCACCCGACTTGCCTCAATCAGAATGTTAAACACCCCAATGAATGTTATTTTTGGATTGCGATTAATGCTGGTGGCTCGCCACACACGCTAGCCCACACCCAAACAAAAACGTGTGACTCTACAGTCTGTCACATCGCACTGTGAAGCACAAGCTAAAGCGTTAAAGGATAGCAGAGGAGAGAGGAGATATAATTGCCTGTATGTGCTCTGGACATGTGGAAAGGCTTAAGCTTGCCACCTAGTGTTCACTCCACTCCCTGTTGGCAGCAGAACAGCAGTGCAAAGCAATCTCCATCTAAACAAGGTATTATGTCTGTTATCACATCCCCAAAGATCGAGCACCAAAGAGTCTGCCAATACGGTGGCATTACTGTTTGACCTGTTTTCAGCACATGCTGTTTCCACATTTTTTCTTTAATCACGTGTCATTTTTTTCTAATTAAAGGGAAGCTGTTTGCATTTTTCCAGTCTGGTTTTAAGATAGTCGTGCCCACTGCAATACATTTCCTTAAACGAGGACATCTGGCCTCATTGGGGTTTGTGTTTGTGCTGGCTTGCTGTGAGGGGTCTTCTTTAAACCATCTGTATTAATGTTTTCAGAGAATCATGTGCACATTCAGCAGCATTCATCCTATTTTAATAAGTGCCTTTTTTGAGGATACTGCGTAATGGGTTCTCATGCCAAATAGGGCAGTCTGGCAGACATTTAACCACCTTGTCCACCTTTTTTAAATAGCTACCATAGATAGACAAAGAGATGTAGAGAGGGAGATTGCTGTAGAAAATCTAGCATATGGATATTTTTCTGTTACTGGGTTTACAAGTATGTTGATGAATAATAAAGTGGTCTGGCATCAAAGACCATGAAAAAAAGGATGTCCTACAGTGCAAAAAATACAAAACACAGTGAGAAGTAGACGGATTCATAACTAATGGTGTATAAGCCAGTGAATTGACATCAAAGTCAGCTCTACATTAATAGAAAGATTCATTATTTGAGAGATAAAAAAGAATGTGATCCATTAACTAGACCTTCTTCCGCTCAGCTCTGGAAATTCTCCATTTTGTATTGCCAGCAGCAGATTTGATTTAATAATGTGAAATGATTCAACAGTGAAATGCCAGCACTACGCAAGCCAAACGAAGCAAACACAAGACTATTTACATTCAACATGCTTCGACTAAGGAAATGACATGTTCATCTTATCCACATAATTAAATTTCTCATAAAACAACTTCAATAACCATGAAGGTTAAGCTGCCTAACTGAATACAAACTTATCGTATACAACACCACCTCAGCAGAAACTGTGATCATCTCCAGTGTGAAGACACTCCTGCAGTGCTTCTTCTTCTTCTTCTTCTTCATTTACATACTTGTTAACCTTCTCCAGATGCCCAGACAACATCTGTCTGTGCATGTGAAAAGGCATATTCATGAGACATGCTGCTCCTGTGTCCATGCTGCACACCAGAGAGATGTTATGAAATGTTTTTGTCTCTTACATCTCTTTGTTTTGAGCCAAGCTTAGCGGTTTGACAGCTCAAATCCCAGTAGCCAGGGGTATAAAAGGCAAATCACAGCAAAGTGACTGTAGCAGCTTAGCTGTCATCAGCTTAACGTGGTTATCAATGGGGGTTTTAAAAATATCACTGATGGTGTCCACGGCCCTCATCAAGGTAAACTCCTATAATCAACACCTTGTCAAGGACGGATTTATCCTCCGGTTAGGTGATTATATTAGCAGACAAGAGGACAAAACCCAGATCAATAATCAATCTGTAAACAAAACAGTAGCTGTAAATGGTAAGCCAAGCAATGAGTTGGTCTGCATGCCTCCACTGGAAGACTGTAGGAAGCAAATATGAAATATTATGCATCAGTATGTGAAACAAAAGCACAATAAATGCAGGAAATTCAGTGGCAAACATGAAGTTCGGTCTATTCTGTGGTTTAGGCTGGAGGTTGAAAAACTACCTTTTTATGACTATGGACCAATGAAGAAAGGACGACGATTAATGTTTAATTGGTTGGTGAATAACTTAGTTTAAAGTGAGTCAAAAAGGGGAAAATGCCCATCATGAGTTCCCAGAATGATCATGACTTGTTTAGGTTAACCCACACATCTGAAACCCAAACATATCCACATTATTATTATTATTATTATTATTAATAAATAGGTCCTTTATCCAAACAGTTTGCCTCACACTCACACACAGACGCCGGCCAGCTACCAGGCATAGCGCTGCCGTGACCATCAGCAGTAATTTGTTCACGTGTGTGAGTGTCCTTGGGCAAAGTGCTGAATCACAGACGTGGCTGGGGATTGAACTGCCGACCCTGTGATGAGTGGGCGACCTGCTCCTCAGCCAAAGGCGGGAATCGTGCTGAAAAGAACCAGTCTCCACGTTTGAGTGGGTTGAAGTTTGCCTCTCTGCTTGCTAAAGGACTCAAGCGATTAATTTTCTGTCGATGGACGAATCAATTACTCGACTAATTGTTCCAGCGGTAGACCGATGCACACCGCAGGAGTCAATAGTTCATTCAGAACCTCATTTCTCTGTCATACATTGCTCTGTTTTAACACGCAGTGGTGTTATTGCTGTGTTACTCTGTTGTGTTTGTGTCTGCAGTCTGGGAATCCTAACACTGGAAACCCTGACTGTCTACGATGCTGGCTCCCAGTCAAAACTCTTGCCTGTTGAGGGCCAATTCGTGGTTGGGGCAGGAAACGCCTACATGCAACAACAGTCTGTGTTAAAACGAGCTGCTTATTTTGGTTGTATGATTTCATAATTAAAAAATCCACTATTCAGGGTCGTGTTGGGCTGAATACCAGAATTAAAGGCATTTTTTTAACAAGTCCAACAGTAAATCAGTGGCATTCAGACATGAAGAAACATGAGAGATGACCATGAAACAGACTTTTGGAATTTTTGATTTGGGTTTCCTAACTCATGGCCATCCATTATAATCCCAATGCTAACTGATTTCTACCTCTCCCTTTTAACTTTTAGTCTCTCATCTTTTCTTCTCATTATGATTTAACAGGGCATAGAAAACAACGCTGACAACCCCCTGATACTTAGACCTATTATCTGAGCATTTCTGCTTCCCTTAGTGGAACAAATTGGTTGTCTTAACCACGACTCCCTTACACGGTGCAAGATACAAAAGGGGAATGGGGCACGGGGAAAAAAAGCATGTTTCCCACCAAAGAAAGCATCTCATTTGGTGGATTTTTCCACATGTTCTTGTTTTTTTTTTTTCACTCGAGAGCTTGTTCTCCTGCAAGACATGCTCAGCTGACACAGAACTGGACATGAAGGTTGTGAACCGATGTCTCTAAACCAGATCAGTCTGACCAAAGGATCCTATATAGACAAGATAAGCGCATGCCCTTTATAACTGAAGTAGCTTATTACACGGAGGTTGTGCAATCTCCTCTGTGAAGGCTGCCCTCTGATACAGCCAGCAGAGCTTAGCGGGGAAAATGCAAAGCCATCACCTTATTGCATGAAAAGAGAGACTTTGCGAATTACAGTTTTTAATAATTCCCCCCCCCCCCCCCATAAACTGAATATCACAGCACAAAGCAGGGATAAGCAAATAACAGCAGGAAATCCGCTTGTACTTTAAAATGTACTATCAGGTCTGGTGAAAATAGTTTCTTGTTTGGCATTTCCATGTGTGTGCAAAGGGTTTCATGTCTCTGCGGGGCTTGCAGGATTGATGTTCACTGTAAGCTTGACCAGTTAAACATTATTGGCAGCAGAACGGAGCCAATAGCCGGGGTGAAAAAAGACTCCAGATCAAAAGCAAATATCAATGGAGTGTTGTCACCTTAGCTAATGCCATTATTCAAACTCCGGTATTTCCTGTTCCGTCAATAGGATCTGGCACCAACAGTCCGCTCCCTCCTCAAGACTAATATCCTACGAGGAGAACTTATCTGATGGGACCTCTCACTTAAATCGACATTTTGAAGATCAGGGCTGAGGTCGCTATTTTGGAGTCTATTCCTTAAAAGAGCTTATACTTCCTTGTGAGTGGTGAGACTAGACGCACTCCCCAAAACGGAGTCGATAAAGTATCTGCTCATCAGGAGAGCGTGACAGCCTGAGAGATGAGACCACATCAATCATGTGGACTCCAATAGCCGCTCCGTGGCTCGGATAAGATAGGGAGAGCAGACGGGCAGCTCCCTAAATAGGCACCAAAGGAGCCACGTGGAGACCTTCTCCTTCTTGTTATTGGAGAGGTCAAGAAGTCATCAGACCCTCAAGAACTTTAGGGTATTTTACCGTCATGATGATTGAGAGGGAAACACTTTCTGAATCCCAAACGACCTCTCCGTCTCCCCACCTTCATTTCATGGCTTTCACTAAGGTCAGGCTGGTTTGTCCGAAGTGACTGCTCTTTGTGAGATTTGCTCATACCTTGAGGAAGGAAATCAAACACCATTGACATCCCTGAATAAAAGGAAAGATGAGACCAGCTCTCCCTCCTGATGCAACGTCTTCTTCCCCCCCTCAGCCATTTCATTGTCACGTCTCTTTTCTGCCATAACTAACTTTGCAGAAAAGCAAATCGGGGAATGCGCGATGAACCTAAACCGGCTCTGGCACCAGGCCCCCCAGGGCAACGGCAGAGCAGGCGAGTCACAGCAGCAGCAGCTGTTGTGTTCTGGCACCTGTTGATTGCGGATGTCACCCCAAATCTGAACATGTGTCTGTGAGCTACTTAGAAGCACACTGCCTTTATATTGCAGGGGAATCCTGTTTGGAGGTGTCGTGTTGGTGGTGTGAATGTATGTAGACAGAGGTCCCAGGCCGGCTTCTGACCTACTTTCTCTCTCAGAACTATATTTTGACATTTTCTGTCTTACATTGAAGCCTGCAGTTAAGCACTGCCATTTGGTATTTTACACAAGTCGAGTCAAATCTTTTCACAAGCACATTTACTTTTAAAATACCACCGCTTTCTGCCCACTTTTAAAAGGAACCGAAAGGATTCTGAGGTGAACAAAATGTTACTAAATGCAGGGACTCAAATCTGGTGTTTAATCAATGTGACCTCTTCTTGTGAGTCCAGCAGCACCCAGAGCATTTGTCAGGGGAAAGTAGGCCTTAATGCACTAATGTCTTCTGTGGCTGTGAGGCGAGCACTCCTATGTCCAGAATAATCTGACCCTAATGCAGATATTCGGCTCTCATCAGTGTTGTTTGTCCAGCTCAATCACCCTGGACTCATCTATTCATTTTCTGAAGCTTTAAAGGACAAAAATATTAATCAGTTAATCCAGAAAATTCTCATCAAATTGATTGATCTTGAAAATAATAGTCGGACGCATCCCCCATTTTGTACAACTTTCGTCTCTGGTCTTACTTCCCTTGTTTTAGCTGTAATTTCTATCACTTTTGATGACATATTAAATATTAAACAAAAGCAAACAGCGTTCTCAACAAAAACAAGTTTAATTCGCAGTTATCTGCTGTAAATCCCTGCTGCTTGACAGGGCAAAAGACTTGAGCTGATCTGACAGGCTGTAAACAAATCATCTGTTCATTGCGACGTAAAAATCAAAAGTGTGCAAGATGTTTATAATTATCCTTTGATGCATTGGAAAACATGTACATTCATACAATAACAGAACAGGAGGTCAAAGATGAAGCACAAATCTGAAGTAATTGGCTTAATTTATATCCGTAGTCTAGTACTTTATTGGTTTATTATCTTCTTAAGCGCTGCAGCATCATACTAATGTGAAAACCTGCTCTGCAATAAAACTCTGATAAAAGTCTGATTCTAAACTGAAGGGCAGGTTCAGGAGTTTTTAAGAGGTGGTTCAGGGATGACCAAAAACAATTCATTGGGGGAACGTAGGAATTAAGAAAAAACAGAAAGAATTTGGGCACTGGGTGTCTCAGTGGAACCTGCTGTGTCAGACCTGGACCAGAATCCGGCCCATGGTCCCCTTCCCACGTCTTCCTCTCTGTCGCCAACAAAGGCAAATTAGGGACGTTTCCATTGACTGCTTTAGAGCAAATAAACAAAGCTGCAGAAATATACTTTGGTCAGGAGATGGCAGTGTAATGTACTGCTGCAGGCTAATCTGTCAAGAGTAGAAGAGATTGAAAAACAACAACAAAAAAGAGGTTATCTAACAACTCTGACCACCAACGAGAGAAAATATGTGTTGTTGACTTGGATTAAATTCATTGGATTAAAGTCAGAGCAGAAACAGCTGATCAGCCATGGAAGCTAAATGTTTTTGGCTTATTTCAAAAGTGTTTCCATCTCCCATTTAGCAAATAACTTTTTTATTTACCAACTCAATCCATTTTTAAAACCTTAAATGTGCATTTCCAAAGTTTTACTGAATTTTGGTGAATCCATCAAGCTTTTCTCACGTGAAACTACAAAAGGGGTTTAGAAATCAGTTGATGGAAAGGTAACTAATGAAAAACAAAACAAACAGAAAAATAAAAGATATGGTAAACATTTCAGGCTACAGTGCCCTTATACAGTTGATAACACATAATTTCTTTTTTAGAACTTGGGAGTTATTTTTCTAAGCTCAATATCATTGTTAAAAACAAGATTGATGCTGCAAACCGCATGAAATCCAAACATCCCTTTGCATTGCGTCTCAACATATGGCCGAGGCTATGCATGGCAATACGGACGTTTTACCTCTCATATCTCTGCCTCTGCTGAGCGAGCGAGCGTCAGCATCCGTCACTTTCATCAGTTTTCATCACCTCTGCTCAGACAGATAACCCATTTGAGCACCTCCTCAGGTTCTCACGGTGGTACGGCGTGAAGCTAATGACACAAATACACTACAGACACAGCGCCATTTATCTTCTTACCACCATCATTTCTAAGTCAATTAGCCCAGTCAATATGCTGTGTCAGTTATTACCCTGCAATATACCAAAGGTAAATGCCTTCAATGCAGTGCAGGCACCTCTCTCAGGTCGACACCAAGGTAAAGGCAGTTGGAGGAGAATCAGGATGACAGATTGACGGCGCCGAGTGGCAACAAAAACCTCAGCGCGGTGATTCATGAGTGTGGAAGTTATATGGAAACAGGGCGGCTGTGTAGGAGGCATCATTAGATGAAAATAGTGAATTAGAAAAGTTGGAAGTAAAGACCCCTATGCAAAGTAAGAGACGAGAATCCAGAGGGCGGCATTAGTATGCATGCTTCCCCCTCTCCGTCTCTGTCTTCCTCAGCTCCCAGAGTTCTGTGCTGCAGTCTGATCTTCTGTGCCATCACCAGCCCTGATACACCATCCTCCAAGATCCTTCATTCCTTGTTTTATCTTAAACATGCTATGTCGGTGACAGTGATGCCGCGTGGGGAAAGAGCAGCTGAGATCTTCTTTACTGAAGCTCCGGAAGCAGTTGTGACACTCGATCTCTAACATTATGCTGCCAGCTCGCTCCGCAGAGGAGGAGGAGGAGGAGGAGGAGGAGGAGGAGGAAGGATGTATGCTCCTGCCGAGGGGACACGCTTAAAATTTACTACAAGTTTTGAGATACAAACTTTCAAAGAAACGCAAGGCCGATGAAATATATATGCAGCCGGGGTGACAGAGAGAGAGACGGTTTGTCTTGCAGTCACACTGCTGGATGTATGTTTTGTTATGTGCTGGCAGTCGATCCAGGATTTCCATTTCCCCTGCTGATCTGAATGGCATATAGGAAGCCTGGGCTTACTTTTACGGACTTTATTTAAAACACCTATTTGCTATTCAGAGCAAGTTGCACTTGGCTTAACTCTTTTTAATTTCCACACCACATTTGGGAGGCAGCGTTGCCTCATCAGAAGCTCATTTTTTAACAAACTGAGAGGGGAACAGCTGCAAGTCTGGAGATTTTGTTGCATGGAAAACAGTCATTAAAGCGGTTACTTGGAGTGTTTGTGGTTCCCGCTTTGCGTACCAATGAAACAGCACTGTCACCTGGGAATCAAGCGACTTCACAAGCCAGCTCGCCCTGGTAAATATTGAAATTCAGTGTTATTAGAGTGTTATTAGGTTTACTGCCTGGTGCCATTGCCAAAAAATCCAAATAATAATTTCTCTTAAGAAGAATAAAAATAACAATACAGCTCCCCGTGTGCCATTCAGCGTGGCTAAAATATCTATCAGATCTGGTCTTATTCTGGCTGAATGTTAATGAAGCTGACGGTTCTGTGATTGAATGATTTCAGAATATCTTTTCCTCCGTAATCAGACAGGATTTACAAGATTCCATTATTTAATATTTCAATTATTGAAGCATCTGCATACATAATGTGGCTGGTTGCAATGAAATGCGGACAGTAGCACAAAGGATTAGCCAGAGACGCCTCAGTTAATGAGAGATGTTATTTTTCTCTCTGATCAAATCTTCCCAACCTGTCTTCTTTTTTGTTTTTTATTATTATTATTATTCCCTCCTTCTCTCCTTCCTTTGTGTGTCTGATATTTTAGGTTCATTTCAGTCGCATTGCATTTTAATTTAGGCTGGCATCCTTGAAATTAAAGGAAGATAAAAGGGAAACTGGCGCTATGTTAATATCTCTTTGAAGATGGAGTCAATCTGGCAACAGAATGCCTAGCCCTTATTTTCCCTTCCCTTTCCCCCCTTCCTGTATTCAGCACAGTGGATAAGAGATAACTGCAGACTCAGCTTAGCAGCAGCTTACCTTAGGTGGAGGAACTCTTAAAGCCCCCTGCTTTCATCTTGCTCCTTGTGGCAGAAACCAGGCTTTGTTTTGTCTTTTTAATCTACATCTGGACACTGAATATTTATCTGTGTAATTTCTGCTTATTCCTACATCCTTCCCTGCAGAGGGACACAGACGGCATCTGGCCCCGATTCTCCAAAGCAAAGACGGCGATGGAAGAAGTATGCAAGTAAAAGCACTGAAGGATATGCAACAATGTGCAATTCCACCTCATTTCTGTAGCTGCAGATAGTGGGTGTTCAGGGGAAGATGTAAGGCCAACAACATATGTAACATGTAAAGTACATTTAAATACATTGTTAAATATGTAAAGGGTTAGAAGATTGTGTTTGAAGTTTAGATTTTGCAGCAGTTTTTGGTTTAAACTGTTCGTTGCTTGATGTGGTGCTAGATCCAAACATTTCTCATGAGTCAAGAGATGATAAAACTTGTCAAAAATATCCAATTAAGTCACTTTGACCTTGAGAAACACCATATAAAAAGTCTTGCTTTGATCCTTTGACATTTCAGAGATTTCTGCAAGAATTCTTCTTTTATTTGGTGCTCCTAGTACTCAGAAAACCCCGCAAAGTCAATAAAGGGTTTGTGGTTGTACATTTTCATGAGGCTGTGATTATCATGGAGGTCACTAGAAATCATTATAGACAGGAAAGTCTTATTAAGCTTCTGTAATCCACCAGAATCTCAGCTTTCCAGTCGTGCCCAATTTATGCAAATCCAATGAATATTCAAATACACCATTTTTGAATTGGGGAAAAAAAAGAGGCACCAAACTGCATGATGTTAACATAAAGTGAGCGAGCCTGTAAAAGGAGGACTTGTGAGTACCCATAGATCACAAAATCATTCAGATCTCGTGAGGTCAGAGGTCAAGGGACCCCTGTGGCCATGTCAGCTTTGCCCACACCTAAATTTCGTCTAGCTATGTTTATATCTTCAAGTTTAAGGCCCATTACAGCCTCAGAAATGAATGTATTAGAAAGCGCCATATTTTATCAACTGATCCTATAGTTTGCATTTAAAACCTTGACATGCATAAGTCAATCATAACTGTAGTTGTGAAATAAATGTAGTTAGAAGTAAAAAAAAATATAAGGTCGTTTGGCAGTACAAAGAAAAATGGGTACTTATAGATAAAATAGGGATAGGTCATGTTACTTTCCACTGAAGTATGGATGAACCTGCTTCATGGTTTGTCTGATGGGAATGTGTGTACATCACATAGGAAAGCAAAGCCCTTCCTGCTCACAGGCTGCAGGCTGTTTCTGTTTTCTGGAATAATGGCTGCCTGCACAGTAAAAAACGACTTTGTGTGTGCAGTCGTAGCCATTATGCAAGTCCTTCATGCATTTAACCTGCATAATCCTCCATTAGAATTGCAGATAATGAAAATGCTGTAAAGTAGAAACAACTTGGTACATGGCGGTTCAAAACTCAGTTAATCGGCAGACAATTTTATGCAAATTCGGATGATGTAACCCCTATAATTTTGCTCAAGAGTTGCTCTTGAGAATTGCTCCAAAGTGAGGCGGAATTTCAACAAATCCTGCAACACAAACGGTCGTCTAACAAAAGCAGTATCTCGATTTGTAATCAGCTTTTTTCATCACATCCTCAAATTATTCTGTTTTCACCTTTTATCCTTATATATTCCAGTCATCATTGTCCCGAAGATAAAGTAGAATTACGGCATGAATGCAGGCGTTTTGATGCTGATCCACAATTTCACTTAAAAAATCTGAGCTCTCATGTAATACTCTCATTAGCGAAGCATTTTAAGCTCATTTCTGTGTCATTACAGAATTTATTTTTTTCCACGAGTGTCCTCGAGGAGAGCTTTTGAACTTAAAAGTGTGAAGTGTGAGCAGCAATCTGCCAGAATTTTGATGACACCCATATCAGGACTCGGCACCCGAGCCTCCATCTTGTGTTTAAGAGCCGGCGTCCACGTCACGCTGCGACTTTTAATACCCAGAGAGTTAATTACTCTCATCTTGACCTGCCGGTAAAATGAGCTCGGCTGCCACCGCCGCCCATGTTTCTGTTATCAGTGCAAAAATGCATTAGCGTGTGCCCCCTTTAATGGCTTTAATTAGTCGTAAACGGAGCTGATTCTCCAGTTAAGTGGACGAGGAGTCGATACTGTAATACAGTCCCGATATGCACGGCTCCGACTCTATCCTCCTGTGCACCACCTTCTCAATGAGATAGTGCGCGTGGCTGTGGCAGAGGGCGGGCTGGATAAACCCATTCAGTCATAAAGAAGGTATCACATACTCCAGAACCATATCAGGCAGTACTCACTCACTGCGCCGATATGAAAAGGACATAATTAGAGAGCTGCTGTATTGACAGAGGAATCCTTATAGAGGAGCAGTTTCAATGTCAGTTACATAATGTAGAATAAGTTTCCACTGGAGGAGATGAAACATCAGCAGTGCCTATTGTCAGAGGAGAGAAAGGGACTTTATTATGACATCTTCCTGTCAAAATAAAGTAAACATATCCTTGGGATGATGAAAAACAAAGAATATGAGTACAGCAAAACTGGAAAAATAACAAAAGCTACAATAAGAGCCCATTTTCTTTTGGTCTTTCAAGAGCGAAAGCTGCACAAACACACAGTTATTTCAGCTTTAGTCAACAATGTTTGCCCAATAAATGCATCCCCCATAAAAAAAAAAACCCTGCAGCTTCAGTAAATGAGGCCGCTTTGAGGAAGAGAGACCCATAAAGTCCATGTCAGTAAACCATATCTCCTTTCATCCGCTCATCTGCAATAAAGTTTCCAGTCTCCAGCCCCTCCATTTGCTGAGTAATGCCTGGTGAGGTGCAGTGCTCTCACGCTGGAGGAGGCTAATGGCTGGTTATGGTTTCTAATGCATTGTGCTATAGCTTTTGAAATAGAAGGTCTCTATTACGACTCTGTGTGCAGATAGAATCCCTTGACTGGAAATACTGTGATACCACAAGTGACCTCCACGGATATCTACACGTAAAAACCCTGACTCCAGAAAAGTTGGGACACTGTCTAAAAAGATTGCAATAACCTGCTCATCCTTGGCTCATTTTTACATGAATGTGTCACATGAACAGCATTTTTTTTTTTAGTTTGAACCAATACATTTATGTTTTGTGAATACAGATTGCATTCTGGATTTGATGGATTTTCTGGATGTTATTTTACCCAACATCCCAAGTTTTGTGAATTTGAGTAATTTGAGTCTTTACATATTTAAAGGTACAATCTCAAACTTCTCTGTTCCACCCTGTTGTGTAAAGCATTGCTGTATTCTGTGTCTGTTCGTCCATATTAAATGTTTACTTGCAACGCTGCGAATCTGCAACAACAAGAGCGAGTTGGTTGTGTACTGCTCTCTAGTCGTGCATAGTCGGCCTCCACGTCTCCACACTTCGTTCTAGCACTGTGAGAAAACACAGGCTCAGGCCATCATAATTCCTCATGTAGGGACAAAAGTGCTCCGGGGTGTTTGTATATCTCAGGCGTCCTCAGTGGCGCTAAGCCCAGAGTGCAGCCACGCTTCCCATGCAACAGTCATATGCAGATAGTGGAGGGGGAGGCGAGGTCTGTCTGAAATGAGCCGCCAATGGCTACATCAGGTCTGCATCCTGTGACGGCGTCCCCGCTGGAGGGCACGCCACTGCTGGGAATGTCACCACAGACACCCCATGAATTATTTTTCCCATCACTCTTACACACAGCCACGGTTGGGTTCCCTTATTCTGTTTGTATTTAAGTTAAAATCATTCATGACTGTAACCAGCATTTTTTGGAGCTGTTTTAAACAGTGAGTGGAGAGAGGGAGACAGAATGGAAGACTAGTGAGTGTCCCAGTGAGTCAGTGGGACGCCCCAAACAAGCTATTTTCAATGGATGAGTACCCCTCCATGAAATCTGACAATAGTTTATGAGGCACAGCTGAACTATACTTACACTGGGACACAAACCTCGAAAAGGAGCTGAGAGACAGAAATATTCTGCCACAAGCTGAAAGTCCAATTCTATGAACAAACTAATCGATTGTCCACATTCGGCCGATTTGTCGTATAGGTCTTAATTTATTTAGTTTTGTTAATAAGTAATAATAATTAATAACTAATAAGCGCCATTTCAGAACTCATCTTTAGCAGAGAAATGTACATACATTTAGAATTAAATCATTCAGGATGAAAAACTATTTAAAAATGACTTCATTTACAATAGTCAACTAAGACTCAAACTAAATTATTTCTCGACTAAGGGGAAGCAGCTTTAGTAGTCAGTTGTCTCAAATAAAAGACAATGTATAAGGAGATTCAGATGGTGGTGTAAACTAACATTGAGTCAGAGGGACTTCTGAGACACATTAAATCATGATCTGAGACAAAAACAGAGCTAAGCGAAGACAAATTAACTGATGGTTCACAACAATGCAGAACATTCAAACCATGCTTCAGTCAGTGTTTTCTACCTTCAGAAGAATGGGATCTCTAGGACGATCCAAGGTCGCCACAGCAACACATTTCACTGCGACAATAACTATCTATGTCTCTGCAAGGACAAGTTGCACTCGTTAGACTCTCCGAGCGTCAAACAGGGAATTCCATTGTCTCGATGGAAATCTCGATCTGAAGACTGTGAAGGATGCGCCTCAGTGGAAATGAATTATTGTAAGCCGATTTACCTTTTAGTTCATTAATGGATGTATTTAAAGGCCAATTAAAGCAAGATGTGTTTGCTTTCTAACAACTTAAATATCATGGATTAGATTTGTCTTTGTGATGCCTCCTCATATTCCCTTGTTCCTTGCATCCACGCTTTTTTTTTAATACTTTACCTTTTAATCTAGATTCCTACAATAATTATGTAGACATATGGACGTCTGCAGTTTCTCTTATGCAGACAGCGCGCTCAAGTTGATTGTTCTGCAGTGCAATTGATTTGAAAAGCCCCTTCTAATTAACTGGGCTATATACAGTAGCCTATGTAATTCTAATAAGGTATTAGGGAGGGTTTGATGTTGAACAGGAAGATTTTTGCAAGGAAAGACAATTGATAAAAGACTGATTGAATTGGAGGTGAAACTAAAGCTCCTTTCCTTCACTTTCATCATCATTAATTAGCTGTCTCAGAGATAGATTTAATATAGCATCTGGCTAGCGGGAATAAAATTATCTTAGAACTTCCTGTGTTTCCTAGTATCCCGGAGTCCATTTTCTAGGCCCTGATTTCAGTAACTAGAGCGGGAAGTATATAAACAAGGAGGAAACCAGGGGAGGCTGAGGTGTCTTTAACTTGGAGGGGAAGCTGTTCCTATTTCATGGCTGTTTCTCCAGAGTTAACCGTGAGAGATGAGAATGTAACGTGTACTTCTCACCTCACCTGAAATACGGTCCGCCTCCTAAAACCTTGTGTGAGTCAGCAAGCAGCAGGGGGTTCAAGCAGCCGTGTGTGTGCGTGCGTGTGTGTCGAGCTCATCCCGCTGAAGTGTGCATGAGCTGAGAGGAAAAAAGTGCAGGAAGAGTGGCGCTCTCTCTCCTGTCTCATATTTCTCTGCGGTGTAATGTGCAGCCTATTCATGCGATGCCTTTTAAAAGGCATGGTGGGAATCGCTTCACAGTCAGGCACGAAACTCAATATGCTAATGCCTTCCAAGGGAGCGATGGAGGGGGAGAAAACATAACCTGTCAATTACCCACGGCAAAACCACTGAAAGATTTATTGAAAACCACCGAAAATTTCCACAAGACAAAAGAGCTTAAACATGCGATGGATCACAACACAAGGCAGCAGTTGTTTGACTAATTACAAAATCATGTCAGTAAAATTAACCTCCTCCGACTTCATGGCATCAAGTTGAATTATATTGAGTTTAAAGGTGCATATGGCAGTTGTATCTTCATCAATTACTTCTTGAAAGTGCCAGGTGGAAATTTCAAGCTTTGATTTATGCAAACAGAGAAAACGCTGGATCTGTCAAAACTCATTATCCGAACAAGCAGAGCGGGGTCTGCGTTTCTGATGAGAGTTGCGAAACGTGTAAATACAGCTTGGAGAAAAAAAGAAAAAAACCCAAACAATGCATTTCAGATTCACCATACATCTGGATGGTGCTGCTGTGATAGCCTGTTTTCTCCCAGTCCCGGCACAGTTTCAACCCCAAGAGTTCTTGCTGGCTGAGGACCTGAGAAGGCACAGTGGGACCATCAGCACTGGTCTCAGATTATTTCGTTTCTCACACAGACATCATCAAGACCCCTCAGCATAATTTGTTTACAGCTCGGAGATGGAGTGTTGGCAATGCTCGTCTCCCTCGCTGGAATAATTGCTGTGATGATAGGCTTTGCTGGGAACACGGACAGGCATCTGAAAACAAGCACCATTTCTGATTAGAGCTTTTGGAAACGAAGCCAAGCTGACGCACCGCGACAGCGACATATCCCCAGAACAATCTTTTTCGCTTATCAGATCAATTTTTCCTTTGTGCTCTCCGATCTCAAATGTCAAAGGGATTCCATGGGAAAATTTTATGCAGGTCTCCCGCCTGCTCTAATGCGTTGAGAGTCGTGTCAAAATGCTGCACTGCAGGATCTAAACAGTGACTGATAACGTACGAGGGAGAGGAAAGCATCGACACTCGCGGTATCTAACACCCAGCGCCGAGCTTTGTTCAGGAAAATCAATGCATTCTGCAATTCTAGCGGCAGAACCGGTTGGAATAAGGATAATGAAGTATAGCCATCAAGATGGCTTATGCTATCATGTGGCTGTAAAGATAAAGTTCAAGAAGAGCAGCTTATGTTTTTCAAAAATAAAGTAAGCCTAAAGATTTCAGATGAACATTAATGGTGCAGAAATACATCAAGACGGAACACTTTGCACAACTTCTTAAATTGTCAAAGAATCTATTGAATTGACCTTTCAATGAATCATAAAATATCAAAAAAGGACCTGCAAAAACTGAAATTTCTCCATGTGGCCTTTGGGATATGGGACATTTAATACCTTCCATCCATTAGGGGGCGCTATAGAGCCGTTGCACAATTAACACAAAAAACAAGATGTTTGACTCCCTGTCAGGTGATTAATAATAATGCAACATGTTCTTTAAAAATGAGATTATTTTCAGGGACATCAAAGGAACTTTAATCCAGTCCTATTGCAGTTGCCTGCATTTGCCTTTTTTATCCACTGGTGGGACAATTTTCATTGTTTTTTAAGCATACTAAGATGTTCAAAGAAATCTCATGGCAAAAAAATCAAAACTATCTCTATGAAATACAACAGGTTTCTCACATTTCATGTCCTGGGATCATTGTGGACCCGGCCCTTGCGTGCTTTGGCCGTAATGAGGGGGAGAAAAAAAATCTGCTTTCCACTCACACAGCATACTGTATACGATGGTTCATGACCTCAGCTTTGGATGCTGTTCAGCCTTCGATGATGCTTTAGTTCATGGGACTTAAACCCATGGATGACATATGGTGCCGAAGTCCACACGAACCTCATCAGTGGAGGAAAATCCATGTCCACTATCCCATGCCAGCCAGCAGATACATACTGAATCCCCCTCCATCATCATCCCTCTATCTTCCCACCCCTCCCCACTGCTTCCCCTGAGCGCAGCAGATTACAGATATCATTATAATGGACGTCCTGGCAGGCTAGCTGCGGTCACATTTAATTTGCCGTGGCCTGATATCTACACAAGATAATCAGCATTTACACCTGAGAGTGAAGACAGAAAGACGAGCGACAGTGTGCATGTGGGTGAGACAGTAATAGAATTAGAGACAAAAAGAATGACCAACAGTCAACAGAGCGGAGGGTTGCAAAGAATTGGAGGACTATGTATGCAGCACACAATCCACTGGGACAAAGGAAGAGCAACGATGAAGCACACTTGTCAGATTTGCATTCTAATAAGAATGACCTACTTCGGGCCCCTGAGATGACTGAGAGTGAAACCTGATTCAAATGAACATCCCTGAACAGAGATGTTACAACTCAGCTTGGAGGGAGTTACCTTCCCTTCGTACTGTATTTTGCTCTGCGAGGGCAGCCCCGTCCAATTACATCCAGATAAACAATAGTGTTGTTCCTACAAAGCGAAGGTTATAGGGCGCTCTTATTGTAGCAGACGAGTGGGATCTCCATTGATTCCACTTTTATACTTGTGAGTATGTTTGGAAAGTCTTACTTTCGCTCCTGCAGCAGTTGCAGGATTATGCATTTCCTGCTCGGCAAATCCTTTTACTCCCACCTGCCATCGAGGACATTGATTTGTGTATGAAAGAAAGTTATATCAGCCACCTAAAATTTGTTGAATTCTTGTATAAAGCCACCAGAACAGGTATATATTATATATGTTTAGCACCTACGGAATGAGCTTTCACATCTATAACAGATCAATTTCCCCCGAGCCGCAGGAGTGACGACCTATTTCCTTTGAAGGGCTCAACATACATATTTCAGCTGTGAACTGCCTCCCAAGCTCACAGGGACACATTACTGTTGTGAATGCATTGCAATGTGACTATGAAAGTACAATATGTCACCGAGTTTCTGAAAGGCTTTGTTCTACCTCAAGTTTGAAGGGAAGCGTGGCACAATGTCGATTCAATACTCAGATATCAGTCCATCCATTTATCCATCAATCCTATTTCTAAGCATTAACGCCCACTGAATATTTATGATGCTCTGTAGCAGGCATTCAGCGTAACATTTTGACTCTTTTATATCATATTCCGGCTTCATGCCAAGAAAATAATAAATAATCATAATAGCATTTCCACTCTTTAAATTACACCCATTAACAGAATACTACTATTCTCTCTACAGTATTTTATTGATACTGATAGAGCCAACTCCTGCCATGCAGCAACATGGATCTCTCATGCCTTCCTAAACCTAAAGGGAATCACAGGAATCCATGAAATGATTCATGCATGTTTTCCAGCACAGTTAATTGATTAAAATGTCTGACTTTGCATCCTTTACCCGCAACGTAATAATGCTTTGGCATCATGTAATACATCACAACATCTTCTTGGTGCTTCACATAGAGGACAATAAAACTTTTACTTTGTAAAGAAGCTACAGAAGATGCTATAATTTGTCACAGTGGTTAGCACTTAATAATTCATCAAAAAAGTGCCTCAAAATAAAGTTAACTGTAATTCTTACATTGCCTTGCTATGTTATCCATCAGTAAATGGAAATTTATTATTGATTATTGGTTACACACCATTTTGTCTTCTGTCATATATATTGATGTCTTCTGTTGGGTGTTTTCTGTCATGTTCATCAACACTTTTTGCAAGTAAATGTCACCAATGTCATCATATCAATCCCAAAATTGTCCCCATGTGCCTAAATGGGCTAGCATTAGCGTTAGCTTATAGCAAAGTCCAACATTAACATGTTATGTTCATTGTTAATAAGAATGTTATTTCCTTCCATGTCAATCAAGACGAGCAGCACACGTGTGGAACATGTCGTATTTGGATGCAGACGTCGCCTGCAAAGCCAGGAGCTGCATTTGTAAGAGCTGTGTCTGTTATTAGCATAATATCTGCAGAGAGAGCTCCGGCTTCAAACCACCTGGAGCTTCTTTGGTTGGTGGTAGAGGGGCGATGGATGGACCATACAAAAGACTTCCAGGAGTTAAATAGATTTCTTGCATCATGACAGTTACGTCCATTTATTTTACTTTTTGAACTATTTTCATTCTTTAACCATGTGGTTATTGTTTCTAACCTTAAGGAGGTAGTTGTATTACCTTAAGCTAACAAAACTTCCACCGTTTCACAACCTTTAGGTACGAGGATGTATCGATCTCCTGCCACCAGTAGAGGGGCTGATCTATGAAGCGCCGCTTTTGCAGAAATCACCCATTTGTTCCACCTAATAAATTTCCCAATTGACACTATTTTGCAAATGCACCATCACTGCATCCTGGGCTAAATGCAGCTCTAGATGATGTTTATTAGTTTGACACAGCATTAAAACAAAGTGTAGAAATTATCTGCTTTGACATGACGCAAAGAATCAAACTTGATGCCTTGACTGGCACTTGATTTTTGAGATTCTAGCATGGAATAAGAGACACAATATATTGCGAAAGAGACTTTGTTCAGTGCACTGTTGAAATGCTGTAGATACTTAAACTATCAAAGAAAATCTATCTATGCTTTCTTATCTATCTTATCCATCTATTGTATGGCTTGTCTAGCCTGTCTGTCTGATTATGCCGCCCTCTCTGTCAATAAGTGTGCTCCGTGATCTCAAGGTGCTTCTTTCTTTCACCGCACGCTGCAGAACCACCCTTTGAGAGCTTGCTAAAATATGCAGTCAGTAAATTCAGCTCAGAGTTTTTGTCCTTCACATACAAACAAACCATATATACAGCTATTTAATGCAAGCCACAAAGTCCCTCTGAAGTGGTCGTTTTAGAACTTTGCCATGAATGAAGATAAATAAGGAGAAGAATAGGAGCCAACAATGCTTACAGTAGAAAAAGGAGACCCCCCTCCCTCGGCTTTTAAGCGCCTCAATAACACGGTGCCAGGGCTTGAGTAAGACGCAGCATCAAAACACCAACTCCCATCTGTCGAGTGTGCATGCTAATCACAACAACAGGCACACTCACAAAGGATGATCACAAGGATTGGTGGGGAGTCCGTTTCACGTCATGAACGCTAATGAGATCAACACGGCTAAATATACCAGAGAATATTATCTATCCGTGGGGGTAAAAAAATCTGCAGTTCTTCCTCAGGATATCCTCTGTCTTAAAATATTCAGCTGAACACTTCACAGCCCTGCTGTTAAAAGCACTGCCGCCAATACTGAACCGGAGTGCAGACTTCAGATCAGATCGTATGTCAGCAAAATGTGGCTAATTATATAAAACGTCCCAGTGTTTACTGAAGCCAGGCATCGATGGACTCTGCTGTAGATCTATGACAACAGAGTCTTTCTAATATACACATTTCATGCAAAATATCTTAACTCTAGACACATAACTAAAATAGTGCAAAGGTAGATATATCTGCCCCTGAGGGTTTGACAGATGTGACAGGAGTTTCTGATACTTTTGTATTCATTATGTTGTTTGAGTCTCCGGATTTAAACTACTTTCATGTCCTTTTTATAATACGAGAAGTCAGTTTTTCATACAGTCTGAGTCAGCAAAGACACTCCAAAACCTTCATTCAAACTAAATGAAAAGCAAGCATTTCAAGGGTGAAGAAAAAGGACATCATTGATCTATCTATCTTGCTATCTAGCTATCCATTCATCCATCCTTCCATCCATCCATCCATCCATCCATCCTTCCACTGGTTTTATCAGTTCTGCTATCCCTCCTCCCTTGTGTGATCACTGACACTGTACTCATGCTCACATCTTGGATGAGCCAGCCACTTTATCTACCTGAGTGGCACCGCAGCCTGCAGGAAGAGGAGCGGAGCAGGGTTGACTTATAAGGCTGACAGCGGCTCCATTCATGCGTCTAATTTAAGAGCGGCTTCTGCTCTGTCTAATTAACAATTTACTAGGCCATCAGTCAGCCTCCTCCATTGTGGTATAATCAGCGTCGCCAACGTTCGGGCAGCTCGCTGCACACTTTCCCATCTAGAATAGGATGAGAACAACCCATGCAACTTTCATGGTCACACAGACAGAAAAGGTGGGCACGTTGAGTTCCAAGGACGCGATGTGAACAACTTTGAAACCACAGATTGAAAGATGACACTGTGCAGCGGAATGAGATGGGCAGCGTGTACAACAAATTAGCCAGCTCTGTTTGTGCATGCTCTGAGCCGCGGCGGAATAACGTCATTGGCGTGTGAGAGGAATCAACAGATGCATGTTTGTTCCCCCCCAGGGGAGCGCGGGGCAAACATGCAAGCGTTACTTGCTGGTTCAGCCGGTTGGCATGCATCACGACTTGTGGTGTGAATGCAGCTCTGATGCAACCACATGTTATACGTACATTTAGTTTTTTTTTTTCCAAAGGTTGGGCTTAGGCACATGGGAGGTTTTGATCTGCTCCGTCATGCATAGGCACCTTTAAAGGATTATGATACAGTGTCACAGTGGATTTTTGTAAAAGACATAAATAAATCCCCCTATAAAGGCTCCACCCTCGCCACCTTAAAGTTGCATAACACTAATTCTTCTGGTCCTCTCTCATCTCCCACAGCCTCCTAAAGAAGAGAGCCGCCACTTATTGTCGCTTATTTGTTTTTTTTTAGGAGAGGAGTGCGGTGAGTAGGGGGCTAGCGTCGACAGTTTTCTGCTCATTGTCCCTCCAAATATTCTGACAGAAGAATAATAACCCACAGAGAGGATTAAGGACTGGTAATCTGGGGGAATGGTGTATTCCATTTCTGCTGCTTTCTGTATATTTTCGCCCCTTAGCTTCCTCTGTATAAACAAATAGAATTTTACTCGTTTATCCACTTAGTTCCTCTGTCTTGCTGATTAGCAGTGAAGGGCTGGGAGGCTGGGATAACCTAGAGCGGATGGTTCCAAGGATATCTGAGGCCAGCATGCCTGCGTGTGTGTATCAGTGGGAATCTGTGTTTGTGTGTGTGTGTGTGTGTGTGTGCGTGCACTGTATAAACAAATGCAGTGCTACTTGAAGGGCGCGGCCAATTAAAAGAAGCCCCTGAAGGAGGGTGCTCATCAGGATGCAGTGAACATAGCAGATCCACTCTCAGATAGCCTGCTGCAGTCTGTCACTGTAACCAAGGCATTAATACCACCAAGGCTATGGAGCACCAAATATTGACAGCTTCATCCTTTAGACACTCTGCAATCAATAAGAAATATGAATACAATGGCTCTCAGCATCACATGTGTAAAATGTGAATTTTTTTTATGTATGAAGCACATTTTTTTTTTTTGCACTTTATGAAGCACAATTTTTTTTTAACAGATTATGTTAATCTTGTACGTGTTGTGACTGATGATGCAAATATAGTCTGATTTTAATTGGATATGAAATAAAAACATGAAAAAATAACAATATTCATGACAATACTCTTGCTATGTTGGTATTTATACTGTAATAAGACGTCACTGTGATTTGTATTGATGGCATACAGCATCATCACATGTCAGGTATTGTATAAAATGTCTGATAATTATATGTAAAAACGAAATCCTCTTATTTCATTCCAACAACCCCTCTCTAGAGATGTAATTATATCATCCAGCAGTGCATTACATGAAGAGAACAATTATTTTTTGGACATATTTAGAGGGATTAAAACTCTTTTTGGCAAGTTTTAGGTTTTATTATTAAACGATCATTACACTGCCTGTTGCTAAGAAACTTTAATTATGTATGCGGTCGAACAATAGGTAAATAATTGGATGATTCTTTCTATTGAATTGTGAGAGAAACAAACAGATTAGGTTGTGATGGAGCAAAAAAAAAAAAAAAAGAACATGCAGTGTTGTGCACAGCAAAAAAGTGGCCCAAAGGCCGAGTGTGTGCACTGGAGCCAGTTACCCTTAAATTACCTGCTGTATTTACTGTCATTGTCTATCGGATCCAGTGGCAGCACACAGGGCAGCGCTGATGTGTTTTTTTTGGCAAGTAATTTACCAATCCAGGCCCTCTGTTCACCCCCCTCACTGTGTTAGAGTTTCAGCCAAATTTCCTGCCCATCATGGCCGTTGTGACTCCTTTTGACCCCTAAAACTTCATCACAAAAAGTCCAATTCTACCAATCTGTGACCTTTATCGGCCTCTATTGGCGAAAGAAGGAACTGCAACAACATAAACTTATTACCTCCTCTTCTTTGAGCTGCTCGGGTCTGTAGATCAGGTAATGAGGCTTATTAGTCTTCATAGCTGAAAGGTGTTGCTCCTATAGCACCAACCTCAATTGTCAAATGGTCGGACAAAGTGAATAAATGAGACCGGGGAGACTGGGAGGGTCTGGAAGTTCAGACGGCAACAGCCATAAATGAAAGCCTGAAATCTCAGCACCTGGCAGGGTAATCAATGACTCAGGTGCATTGATCAGCAACCTTGTCAGCTGCAGATAAATTATCATCATTTTCTGCTGCTCTGGAGTTAAAATTCTTACATATTTAGCCTTGAATGCCTCAGGAGAAGAGTTGTGCTTTTACTGGTGCAGTTGCTGACCTTGGCCCATTAGGAGAAGAAAACAACATTCCACATTGATGGAGTCAGTGTTAAAAAGGAATATACAGCAATGCCAATTCTTTTTTTCTTTTTTTTCTTCTCCCCTCACGCTTTGCTGCAGCATCCATGCAGATGACATACTGATGTGATGACGACGATTTAGCTGGAAAACGCACAGTGGCACACAAGTGGCAGGCAAATCACACAACCTTCACACTTCTCCATTTAACATCCTCTTCCTTTCACTCCCTCCACTGCCTCTCACCTCCCCATACACTCACAGAGCGCTACACCCACACACCCATTATCCCCCTCAGCCCTCCCCCCCTCCCGCACGCATATGCACACCAATACAAACACAAAGATGGATCAATTTCACATTCCCTTTTAGGATGCACAATGTGCCGTGTCTCATTGTCAGTTTACGGCTCGACGTTAGATCCCACCTAATGCCGCTATGCAAATCAGCCATTGTTATTCTTTTTTTTGTTTGTTTATTGTGTGCCATCTCTTTCTTTACGCCTTGATACGTTGGAAACAATTATCTCGCCACCACAGATGCTGCATCTTGTGGCCTATTTTTTAAAAATAGGGCAGAGTTTTTTGGCAAGGCACCACAGAAACAATAACAAAAAGTTAACTAATTGAAAAAAATAAATAAACACAACGCCCTCATTGTGTAGTGCTTTAAAACTCTTGAAGAGAAAGCTTTCAGTTCCACCATAATGGTTTTATCCATTCATTTGGGCTTTATTGGCTTTGCTTGGCAGTAGACAGGGAGCAATGGCACCCCCGAGCAACAGCTTTCCCACAGAGTCATTTGATCATATGCTGACTGGGTGAAAAACAGCGTAAATTAAAGTCCCTCCTCGGTCCGACACTTTAAACACAAGACACGACAGGCGATATTTTCTCAGCCAAATCAGAAGCCTTGAGAGATGGATACCAATTATAATTGCAGCAGGAAAAGAAAAAAAAAAACATCCAACATAGGTGTGTGTGTGTGTCAGAAGCCTGGTGCTAAATCACCCCAGCAGTTGGGTGATGAAAACCTGCCTGAAGGGTCTGAGGGACCCAGAGCCATTCTGTGCCAATGGAGGGGTGTGCACTTGAATTTGCATCACCCCGTGACATATCAAAGAGAATGCACAAGTAGACGTGCCTCTTTGATTTTGCTAGTTGTGAAATGCAAAGTTACTCTGCAGGCCCACAATAATCTGTGGCTTTCTTACCATAATCCTGCAGTTTTAGCCAAGTAATGAACAACGTGAGACGAGGAAGAGAGGGAGAGAGTGTGTGTTCAGCGTGTTGCATAAGCACTCTGTGTGTGTGCTGATGGAGTGTGTGTGTGCAGGGGTGGGGCAGGGTGGAGATGAGGGTTTTTCCACGAGCTCTTGATGGAACGAATTGGATGTTACATACATGCACTTATCTCATTGTGGTGCTGCTTATCGCACATTACGAGCCAATGCCAGTGTGTCTGCACTGCACTGAACATATTTAGACAACACAGGCACGGGGACAATCAGGCGTGCAGGAACACACACGCACTGACATGCCAGGTGCTTCCTCCCCCTCCTCCTCCTCCTCCTCCTCCTCCTCCTCCACCTTCTCCTAACCCCCCTCCCTCTCTCCACCTATCCCTCCACATAAACACACAGCCCACAGCACAGCTCCTGCCAAGAAAATGAAATTCTTAGCCATTTCCGGCGGGAACAGAGGAGCATTTCTTGTCCTCATTAGAATAGCGCCACGTCCAGTCGGTGAAAGCTACAAGGCCCAATTTCCTTGTCTTTTTTTTGGCGGCACCCTGAGTGGGACGATGCCTCAAAAACACCAATTAAAGCCAAGGAGCTGGAGAGTAAAGCGGTATTATTGGGCCGCCAAGCGGACCATCTGCAGACTTCATCAAAAAGCTCAGCCCACAGCGTCCAGACGGGCTGATCGGATGCCCGGGTTAAGTTGCGATATCATGCAGAGCATATTGACCACCACAAACACTACACGGCCTCTCTCTCTCTCTCTCTCTCTCTCCATCACTCTCACGCGCTCGCAAGCCCGCTCGCGCACCGCTCCACGCACGCAC
>JAOWBC010001486.1:23174191-23191652 GCA_028566105.1 Hypoplectrus providencianus
GAAGCACACCTGAATCAAGTCATTCAATTCACCTGAACTGTCTTCACTCAGTGAGTGAATGACTTGATTCAGGTGTGCTTCTGCTTGGCTGGGACAAAAACCTGCAGCCACTGCGGCCACTTTGAGGACAGGTTTGAGACCCCTTTGAGTCTAAAAGTTTAAAGTGACACAGCAAAAGCATCCTTTGTATATCTTCAAATGCCTGGCTCGCCAAACATTTGTATGTTGTATGATGTTTTGTATTGAGAATTCACTACTGCAGATACAACTGTGTTTTTATGCCTCCTCACTGGTGACAGCCGTGGCCAGCTTGGTGGCCGGGTTGTCATTCATCCATCCATCCTGTTCTTGTTGAATGCCTTTGAATAATTTCTTCAAATTTGGCACAAATATCCACTTGGACTCAAGGATGAAGTGATTAGAATTTAGTGATGTAATGGCAAAAGTCAACTACTACTGCATTGTGATGAAACGTCTGTCTCATTCTTGAGAATGCAAAATCTCTGAAATGCATGAAGATAATTTCTTCAATTTGGCACAGAATGTCCACTTGGACTCAAGGATCAAACAATTACATTATTGTGGTCAATGGTCATGGTCACTGTCACTTCATGCCTGTTCAGTTCTTGAGCATGATATCTCTGAATCCTTAAGGGAATTTCTTCAAATTTAGCACAATTGCCAACATGGAGTCCAGAATTAACTAATTTTGTGAGGTCAAATGTCAAAATATGAGGCAAGCTTGGTTATGATGCAATCATTTCTAATTTGTAATGATTTCAAAGGCTGCATCATCACTAAGGATAACACAAATCCACAAAATCAAATAAGGGAAATAATATAATGGTCCAGGTAAAATAAAAAAAAAAGAAAAGATTAATATATCTGCATAACTTTTGTCTGATTGAACCAGGCGTCTTACAAGTGCAGAAACTAGTTCACATTATTCACACCCTGCAGTGTTTCATAGGTTATTTTTCAAGATGTGATGAGTAATTATTCTGATGAAGCATAAATATCTTTAGATGCACGGACTGATTACGACCTGAACACAAGTACCCTCTTATTATGAAGTGATCACATGATACTTTAATTAGGATTCATCAAACAATTTATGTGCAGTATTGTGACAGAGTGTTACAGGACACACTGATCTGCCTGGTCTCATCAACATTTTGGTGAAAGTTATTTCTATAAAGAAGAATATACTGAAATTTGTAGCTAAAACAGTGATCGTCAGTTTGTATTCAAACTAATTGTGCTGCAAAACTTTTTTAGAAGAAGAAAGTTTGGTCTACAAAGCTCCAACATGATTTTGTTTTTTTTGTCATTCCATTTAAGCTTCTGTTTCTATTAGTACCTTCAGATCTATTTTATTTTTCTGCCATATTGGAACTATATTAAGTCATTGTGCGTTCCGTCAATATGAACCAATCTAATCATCCACATATTCCACCCTCTTTGTACGGCGGATCAGTTTTAAATACTTCAGGGATGAACAGGACAGACAGTGAACAACACAGTGACCAGAAAAAGGCTGCAGGCAACAGGCCGTTACATTTGTGACTGGCACCTCTCCAACACATTATCAACGTAAACATCGTTATCTTGCTGTGCAGTGAAGTGAAAATACACTGGTGCTATGAGAGCGGCTCCACTGAAGACCCTGAAAGGGCCTATAAATCTGTCCTTTATCCCTCCTCTGGCCCCTTTCTCCTATCTGCCCAGGGAATTGCTGCTGAACAATTAACCTACAGGGAGGTTTCACTTAACTCTGATGTGCACTCAGGTGCAGCTGATGAGCTCGGCAGGGGTGAGAGGTATAAAGGAGACTCAGACCAGTGTGCTGGTTTGACTGGTGGGGCAGGGTGTGGTTGCACTGAGCAGTTAAACCATTTTTATTTTGAACCAAAACAACTCTGGGGTAAAGTACAGAAATGTCTCAGCCTAAAGTAGCCTCTGTGTTGCACACGCTACGGATGAAGGTTTCTGGGTGCTGCGTACTTGGGAAGTCTCATATGGTTTATACTGTAGAGATCAAAGATTCATCTCACTAAATCTTCACTCATAAAAGAAAATGCAAATGGCTCCAGGGGTTTGGGAGAATGTCATTAAAGCCTGAGGCAGTTGCAGTAAGAACTGGGATTCAACTGCAAAGCAGCTGTAGTGCTGACAGGACCGAGACAAAATAAAAAAAGCATTTTGTTTCACGCATACTTTGTGATTTTCTATGCAAAAGGAGCCTCTTAACAAAAGGACACTCACATGGATTCATGCATATTTGAGAAGATACCTCAAGCAATAAAATATACAAGGAAATATGGACAGTGGCATTATGAACTTCTACTCAAACCAACAAAATACATTTATATAGAAAAAATCACAGTGGGAAGTGAAGCAATTTCATAGCTTTGATATATCAAGTTGCTTCAGAAACTAGCCAATCGTACAGTACGTTACTAAAGTAACCAACCTCACGAAATCAATCATTTGAAGCCTGTGAATCAGAGGAACGCTCTTAAAATAGCACACATTGTACGTACCAACTGGTTTGCTCTTGTAAAAAAGGCTAAAGCTTCTGTGAATTTGTGCTGCAAAACCACTGGACAGAAAAAAAAAATGTTAGGACCTATAAAAGACAGCAGAAGTATATAAATATAACGAAAATGGCAAAAGTGAAACCACTGAAGTTAGCACGCATACCAAAAGTGAAGTCGAGTAAAAATGCAAATTCAAAAGCCACACAGGTCACATAAAATGGAAGATAAAGTCCTTCACTTTTGCTTTCCCTCCTGACACGAACCCCATTCTCCTGGTTTAAAGTCCAGTGTTTGTTCAAATGACCCCCTGCCCCTGGATTATGTAAGCAGGTTGCTGAAAGTTAATTAAATATTGCATTTCTAATTATGCATTTTAATAAACAGCAGACACATCTGGTAACACTACAAGCTGACCCACACATACTAATATACATGCATTTACTGGATCCCCGTTGTTGAAACCCAAGGTTGAGCATGTGTATGTATGTGTGGAATGTGTTTCTGAAGGGGAAATTGCTTTTGTCGGGAGTCTGACCTCTCCTTGGTCCAATTCGCCTCAAAGATTTGTCATCTCCGTGCAGACTGCAAATAGTTTGGGGGTTTGTGTTAAACCCTATTGTACTGAACCCAATCGTACAAGACACATGCACACACACTCCGGTGCATGAATTTATTCATCAGTGCGATTAACCATTCAGCAGTGTGTAATCTCTTGGTGTTGGGAGGCTGCAGTGGGCAGGTGAGGGTCATTGTTCCAATTGTAAACAAACACAATATGTCTCACTGCTTTGGACACTTCATTTGCTTTACATGCTCGCAAAAGTAATGCACTTATTCATTTTTTTTTTTATTTTTTTTTGGTTGCTGACATTCTGTTGCACCAGGAGAAAACTTAGTCTGCATCTCAGGAGAGTGCATGTGAGTGTATGTGGCTGGAAATAGAGCTGTCTGTGTGCCCTCAGTGAAAGAGCCCATAGTGCTGACTGCTGCCTTTCTTTTTTTTCATGCCAGTGGGAAAAGAAAGCTACACACCTGATATTTTGGGTTGGTGGGATGAATAATTAATCTATTATTTGGTCTGGTTTATTTGGTTATGCAACATAAAAGGGATTATGGCGTCCAACAGATGGTCTGAATCATGAGCAGGATTTAAAAAGCGAAGTTGAGCATCCCTTTCTGATGCCATTAAATGTTTTCAATCTGAAACTGAAACATAAAGGTGGAGATCAAATACGTTGCCAACCTTTTGTTATCTGTGATCGAACATAGCTGTTTGACAGGACATGGATCTATCTTTTGTGCTTGTGATACTTTGGATGCTTAGTCATGTGTGCCACAGCAGCTGTACATAATTCATAATTTACACTAACAGATACTCAGTGTCCTATTTAGGCTGACCTAGCTCAAATTCAGCTGCTTGGTGTTGTACAGTAGTGGCCTTTAGATTGGCACAGCATGCGGATGATCACATGTGGTTGTTTTGATAACTTGGACTGCTATTTAACTGTTTGTTCACCAGTAAAAGAAAAAAAAAGCCTCACTTAAATCAGACCAACTCATTCTCTTTTACCTTGTGATCTATTTAAAGTGTTCTCATGTCCACAGCTCCAGTTATGTCGTGTGACTCCCAGAAGTGAGTGTGAGGGAGGGAAGGTGCTGAAAAAAGATTGTGTAATACATACACCTTGAAAAGAACACGGAAAAAAATGTTTCCTCAACAGCTTTGGCCTTAACATATTACTACTTTCATTATTCAAAGATCCATTCTATGTACACTGGCTTATTTCACATTATGTTTGCCAGAAATCTTCCAGTACAAACATTGACTGTAGCCCACCGGGGAGATGTGTCTTTTTATCGAATCCCTCCAAATCCTTTCGCATGTTAGATTGGGATTTCTGAAATAACCAAAATATCATTGTTAAAATCCAATGACCGAAGAGGACGGCTGACCCCAAAGTCAAGTCGAATAATCTGTTGGTGACTCATAAATGAACTTGAAACTCTTCATATAAAGCCATCTCCTTTCTTTCAGTGTCATATATTAATAATGGACATAGTCACATGACCTCGCCTATTGTTTGGTGGACAGGCCATCTAGCATTGAGTTCGACTTTACGGCTATTGCCATCCTGCTTTAAATCCATTGGCATCATTGTTTATGAAACTGGAAGAGACTATATATGGACTCGGAAGGCACAAGTTTGGGGGTATAAAAAAAAATTCTGGGCCTATAAATCTGTCCTTTATCCCCCCTCTGGCCCCTTTCTATCTGCCCAGGCAATTGCTGCTGAACAATTAACCTACAGGGAGGTTTCACTTAACTCTGATGAGCACTCAGGTGCAGCTGATTAGCTCGGCAGGGGTGAGGGGTATAAAGGAGACTCAGACCAGTGTGCTGGTTGGATTGGTGGGGCAAGATGGCACAAGTTTGGGGGTATCGAAAAAAGCTTTACACAAAAACAATTTACATTACTCATGGGGGAAAAATGAACAGCAAACTCTGGGAGAATTTTTAGCACAACAGAACACAAGACATTTTTAAATGAACAAAAGTTCAAATAAACTTTCATGAACAGAAATCTAGTGCCATGCAGTGCCATGGATGAGCATTGTTTTGCACCATTTCTATCCTGATTGGCTATGTTGGCGAACAAACGTAGCCACACCCAAAAATCATGCCCTGCTTTATCATCTGGTTTCTTCTAAGTGGGACCATGATCTACACAGTTAACACTGTACTGTATTGGAAAAGATTTTGAAGTATCTAAGGTTGGCATCAGATTTTTTCCGAGGTAATAAATCAAGTGAAAAGTAATCATTTTGTAATGAGACAGCACTGGACGGTTTTTGTAACCACCTTTGGCAACTGCTGTTGGATTTTTGAAAGATTGCAGGCACTGCAAGGTACTTCATGGCTTGCTTCACTATCGCCTGGTCAAGCAGCATCTTCAAGGGCTCAAAAAACTGCAGTTCCTCAACTGGCCACTTGAGGCTGGCTCCAAAAAGGAGTCAATCCTCACAGACATTCATGTTAATTAAACATGAATGCCCAACTTTACAGCAGGTACAAAAAAACTATTTAGCTTTAGCTTATTCCACCATTTGTGTCAACTGTGAGGTGAATGTTTATATAGGTCAGAATTTTAATGTATTTAAAGCCTTTAAAGTTATGCTAAATTAAGGGCATGGCATCATTAGGAAAAAGTGGCAAGCCACTCAAACTCATGCCAGTGGATTTGCAGGTTGCCAGATAATCTAAAGGAAAAGGAAATATGGTACTAATAGTTGAACATGTGTAAAGAACAGCTAAATCTCAAAACACTTCACATCAAAAACTAAAAGACATTTGGGTAAATCCCTACTTAACAGTGTCATAAAATGTGAACCCAATTAACCCAGTAAACCCAAACGTGTGGTGGACAGGAATTAAAAGGTTGGTTATGTTTAGTCGAGGCAAACATCAAAGTTACTGTAGTATTTGGGTTGGTTTGTTTCCTTGTACACATTTGTTTATGTGGATCCCAAATAAATGTGTCTACATTGTTACTGTACATGGAGAAAGCCTCAGTCAACGACAGTAAAATGAGACTCCTAATGTGTGCAAAAAAAGTTTCAGAACAAGTCCCTCTTGCTTGTCTTTTAAATCTGCAAATTTACATCTAAATTTAGCCTCTATCTCTGAACTCAATCATATCTGCCACGGATTTGGGATTATAGGATAAAGATGATTCAGAGTCGTCACACAAGCGCTCAAAGTAGCCCCTCATATTCTCAAAGTCAGGCGTGACTTTTGGAGAGATGAGAGGCAAAACTACAACAACAAAACAGACATTCAACATTTAAATTCGACATTACAAACAGCAAATGTAAAACATCCAGCTGGAGATAGACTTTGAGTATTGCTCAGCTTGTTTCAACACAGCTGATTGCTGAATCTGTCTGCCAGTGCTTCAGTACTTGTCAGATAGTGAGCTATAATCCTCGCCACATAACAGGAAGTGATTACATCACATGCAACTTGCTGTCATAACTGATGTTATACGATGTTTTAAGCTTAGAAATCTGACTGTCCATCATTTCTAGATTGACAACAATTTTGGACTATTTTTTTGTTTGTTAGTACACCACATAGAAGATGCTGTCTACCATTTTATAGTCAGTTCTTTATTTTAGGATTCATTCAGTCATTAGGTTTGACTGGAGAAAAAAAGACATCGGTTGTACACACTGGGATGCTGGAAATGCATCTCTCCATTCAACACCTTTGGCCTCCAACCACTTTACTTCCCTCTGCTCTATTTCATTCTCAAACCAGTTAGAAGTCCATTCTCTGCTGATCCTATCGTGGTCAGGAAATGCACTCACACAAATTACATGCATGGGCCGTGTTATTTCCTCTTCATACATCCTGTTGATTTCACAAGACCAGGCCCCATTAACCCTTTATAAGACTTTACATGGGTCATTAGGTTTTCGCTCCAACCTTGAAAGATGCTGTAGCGAGTCTTTAAACCCATTACCTCGTTGTCTTCCCGCACTTGACTGATTAATCCTCCTCGGTCTCCCACTCGTGAAGCTAAGGTTGCTTATTCCCAGGTATCCAGGGGTGACTGGCCTCGCGGCAGTGCCATTTTCCTGGGTTTAAATAGCCAATTAGCTGAGACCTTGGGAACCACAGTAAGGCAACCATTAGTAATTAGCCATTGACATTTGGCTGCAGCACCGGAGTGGTAGCCTGATATTCAGACAAATGGCCAGTTCATTGAAATTTGAGATGTGGGTTGCAATTCAGAGCTCTGGAAACTACAAGCTAATAGAATAGTTAAGGTGTGGCCAGTGTGATGGATCAATGGTTTTATCAATAATTTTAAATCTTTATCTTTCAGTGACAGCCTCTTGAAAGGATTTCATTTCACACCATTCAAGCAATTCAGTCAGTTCGCACTCAGGAGATTAAAATAGTATATTCCCTCATGCTGTGACAGTTTGACAGCCGGGGTCTTAATCTTTTTTTTTTTTTTTTTTTTTTAAATCATCTTTGTAATCCAAACACACGCATGATGGAGAACACTAAGCATTTGGAACATTTAGTTTAACGTCCACCCCTGCTGGAGATGAATGACTACAAAGTGAAGCACTACAGGGATCACAGTATGTATTCTTTTTCTTGGCAGGTGTATAAAAGAAAAGAACATTCATATGACAATAGAGTATTAAATGCAGTATATTTAATGTTTTCTTCAAACAGAATAATCTCTGTGAAAAATAAACTGACATTTTTATTATGCTGCAATTCAGTTATTTTCATCTATTAATCTGTTGTTCAATTCCTCACTTGGACTAAAAGAAACCTGCAAAAATGTATGCAAGAACTTCCTATAACTCAATGTATTGTTGGCATAGCTTTATGACACCTGAACAAATATACTCAGTTGGTCAACCATGACAAAGAATAGCTAACAATTCTCACACCTGAAAAGCTGATCTTCGGAAATGTTGGATGTTTTTTCCATGTCTCATTGACCGCCATGAAACATGGTAGATGGAACACCTAGCATCCACTGCAACTCATCATAAAATTGTACAATATATATGTATCCAGATACTGTTACTAAATTGCCTTTTTCTCGCCTGTTAAGCTGTAATTTGCCATGTTTTACCTGCTTAAAAACAACTTGGGCCTGCCCTAACTTGAATGTGTCACTCAGCATTGCACACTTCCGAATAAAGAAATAATCTGGGAGAATCTATTTCTTGGTTCACTGTATGCCGTCCATTCTACACAACATAATTGTATGATTTGTCTTGGAGGATAATGTCAACAAGAGGCCCAAAAAAAACCCCTTATGAATGACTATTCGATCTTAAATCATGAAAAGCACATTTAAGACATTGTACTTTAACATCAGATGGACATCAAACAGATGAGAGAAACATGGCTGACAGCCTCTGTACTTGATTTGTTTCAATTACGTAGCTCTGTGAGCCAGACTGGGAAGCTGCTT
Organism: Hypoplectrus providencianus; assembly: GCA_028566105.1. Classification (NCBI taxonomy): domain Eukaryota; kingdom Metazoa; phylum Chordata; class Actinopteri; order Perciformes; family Serranidae; genus Hypoplectrus; species Hypoplectrus providencianus. Next base: position 23,182,740 of record JAOWBC010001486.1, read on the forward strand.
TGAGCGTATTGTCATCATCACTAGTGTTTTTGTGGAACTCTGCATATTCAGGAGGGATGGTGGGTAAAAAATTGAGATGAGCAACAGAAACCCTGTCCCATTAGCTTTAATGCAATAATAATGGCTGCAGCTGAGGCTAAGAGCCAACCTGTGTTTGTTCTCGCAGGGTAAACAGACAGCAGAAGAAAGAGGAATTAAATTTCAGGCTTCATCTCGGAGGATAGGTGTGAACTCGACGTTCAGTCAGTGAGTCAGGAGCTGTGACAGGCTGGGCGGCGGCGTAAATCTACCTTTCAGCAGAACATCAACATCCTGCCTCTGACCTACATTCTCAGAGATGGACAATAACAGCAGAGAGAATATTGTGGAATTAAGAGCAAGCAGGGCAATTTTATCAGGACGCCCCGGCTGTGGGTATGCTCACAGTTCCTCCAAATCTCCCGGGACAATCACTCATATTACTGGAGGCAGAGGATGATTTTTGTCAGGCATTTCCTGTCTCAATAATACATCTATTGTTATTTTTTGATATTCTATGAGCAGAGACGGTTGGAGGCAGAGTAAAAATATTTCAAGGCTTTCAAAATCTATTTTTCATGAGCTTCATGGCCTTCAGAGAAAATTGCTATAGAGTTACCGTTCTGTTTTAGTAGGACACCGATGTTCAAAATATTTTGGGAGCCTTAGGGTAAAAATTAAATTGCACATGAATAAAAATGTGAATGATAGCTGATAAAGTCGGCACAGTGCTGTCACCGTGGTCCACATCTGAGTGGGCTAGTGATTATTCTTGGAAAACAAATAAAATCTGAGTGCATCCAAGAACCTGCAGCTGCTGTTAAAAGCATGAAAGCGAACCTGGGCTTTTGCCTGGGTGTAAAAAATCCAGAAAGCTCCTCCAGATATATGATCTTGCAGTGCAGAAGCTACAGAAAAATGCAAAAACTTTCAATAGCATGGAGCCATATTTAAATAACTGACCATAATTGATCAAAATCCATCACAAAAAAAATCAAATAACCCTCATGAAGTCACAATGGAGTTTTCACCGGCAGGGTTTTCTGTTTTCCAATATGGACGCAGACTTGATTGGTGATCTCGGGAATCCTATAGTGGTCATGTTTACCAGTGTAGGCAGATGGAAACGGTGCAGAGCGTTTGGCCACACAGCCAACATGACAGCCCAGAGTGCTTTATTGCTATGGTCAACAATAAAGATTGGTATCATGGCCACAGCTCTGCTGCATAAAGACATTCATACCCTATCTCAGAATGTGATGTTCCTCTCTATCACCTGTGCTCCAGACTCTTGATTTCCAACACGAATATTACTTGTAGGTATTTCAGGAAGTATACCTGATTTGGATAATGTCAAATATTGGGCTGTTCCTTGCAGAGTCGTGTAAAAGGAGACAGTGTCGAGAATAAGTAAGTGAGGAGGAGAGAAGGATAAAGTGTAGGAGGTGCATTCAAAATGCCAACAGCCACAGTCTCATCTGTAAAACACCCAGATGGCATTTACCTGACAGCAGGGCAGTGGACGAGTATAGAGCCTCCGCTTCCCTTCCAATCTCCATCCCTGGTTTCCCACCTCCTCCTTGTCCTCTGTGTCTTTCCTTCTGTGTCTGCACCAATTTCCCCCACCTTCCCCAGCCTCCGCCTAAACTCCTCTCCACCCCTCTGCCACTACTCCCGATCAGCCTCACCGCAGGCGAGGGCGCTGCCTCGTGCAAGACGTGTGCCTGATAAATGAAGATCCAGACATCTGCTCCAGAGGGGGCCCTGGAGCTCACGGGGGGCTAAATCACCACCATTGATTGTGTAGCTTCAACGCACTGACAAAAGGCCATGATCACTCATCTTGTTAAAAGCGGATTATCGGCCTGTTTGTATCTTGTTACACCCATAAAGATTTTTCTTCCTCCCCTTTTCTCTCCCATTTTAACACATTAGCTGTTTTTCTTTGGCCTAATTTGCTGAACGGATAATCCTCCACGTTGGGTTTTTTGTCTCCAATGGAACTATGGATTTTAATGCTGTTTAGTATTGTCTTTTACTGAAATGGCTGACTGTGAAGATGTGCTGATTCATTAAGTGGCAGCTTTGATTTTCTGGCTCGCAAATAAGACTTATATGGTGGATGTGTTGTTCAGCTCTTGGCCTTGTCTGCTTTTTGTTGCGGCAGAGAGATTATCTGTTCTGACCCTGCTGGTTGTCACACAAGAGCGCTTTGTGGGAGCCAGAAGACGAATTAATCAAACCGTCCTCACCCCCATTGTTCCAGAGTGCTGTAAATTTGCAGAGCTCATGTAGATCCTCTTTTGAACATCTAAATGGCACTAGGGTGATCTTGTCTACATGTTTATTGATGAAGTAATTACACTTCAATTTATAGAAAAAACAGACATGGTGATGCACTCATGGTGCAGGATTAAGTCATCTGCGTAATGATTTATAAGAAAATTAAACATAGCATGCTATCCCGTCCCGGTCATGAAGGATTGTGTCATCTGCATAATGATTTACAAGCTTTCTACGACCGGATGAAAACACTCGTGTGTATGTTGGGAAGCAGGGCTCTAATGACATATCACTGCCAAGTCCTAAACTCAGTGGTACAGAACCCATTTACCTCCTTGAGCTCTTTGTCCAAACTGAGTCCTCAATGCAGACAAATGACAAATTAATCACAGGGAAAATGGAACAGCAGCAGGTTGAGGCTGTTTGTATATAAATCCCTTTCACAGACGTGTAAGTGGCTGCTCTGTATAATTACAGCCAGTGGAGGTTAATCTTTGCTTTCACTTAATCACTGACAAAAAAAAAACAAAGTTAACTAAAAGCATCGAGGCATACCTTGTGCTAAATGCAATGTTGCAAAGCATCAAACAAGAGTGGGATGTCACTGGATGGATATCAAAGCAGTGATGTGTCGCCAAACTGGTTTCTCACTAACAGTGAATAAATTCAAGCTCACAGGAAAAAGAAAATGTAGATTAGCCATCATCCAGATATGTGAATGGTTCTAAAACAAATAGTGCTATAAATAAGGCAAAACTGTCTTTCTGCAACATCCTGAAGTATGCCGAGGCTAACAATGCCTTTTGCTTTTTTAGTGGTTATCCATTTAATGTCCAATGACAAATTTGCAATAGATTAACCATACTGGTTTTGTGGATAATTGTCATGATGTTTTGTACATGTTAGTCATATATAATAAATAAAAAGTAGATAACAGACATAAGTCATGTTTTTGTTTGACCCACCATTTGGTCCTGTCATTCCCTTTGCAAACTTTCTAACTCTGCACTGCTTTTCCTGATTTCACAAGCACTTGCTGTGATTGTCTATTATTGCTTTGAAAAGTTTTTTTGAGTGAATTACAGCCCAAAGGCTTAGGCGTTCATTGTGCATTATTATCAGATGCCAGGGGCTGTGATAAAGCACGAGTACTTGATGACCTTGGACTGATGACAGGAGCCAGGAAACAGATGCATCTCACCACCTACATTTCAAATTGTGTTGATTAAATAGTGTTATGCTTGTGGAAAGATGTTCCTCTCTCCTGTTTTTTAAAGAACTCAAATTAGAGAAACAGGCTTTGAGGGCTGATGTTTGGGTGCTTGCTGTGGTGTAAAAACAAGTTACTAGACAGTTAAATTAAAGGAAACAATGAGAACTTGCAGAGCTTGGGTGGAACATCGCTTATGCCTGATGATTTTCTGCTGTTTATCTGCAATTAACATTTTCATTCACTGAACATAATTAAAATGCAATTTACAAAAATTACAGTATGTAAGTGGTGTCATTTGTACCATGATATATGGCTGCCAAGAAGGCTTGAAAGCACACGCGTGTGTTTTGGGAAGTAGGGGGTCTAATGACAGATCAGTGCCAAATCCTAAACTTCCTGGCACAGAGCCCATTTAGCTCCTTGAGCTCTTTGTCCAAAGCAAGCACTCAACACAGAAAAATGACGAATGAATCGAATAGTAAATGGAGCACCAGCATGTTGGAGCCACTGGTACACAAATCCATTGTAGTGGAGTGGAAGTGACTGCTTCATCTAATTACAACCAATGGAGGTTAATCCCTGCTTTTGAGGAAAAAAAAAAATCTCAGCAGCGCTCTCCCTTAGTGTACTACCTACTGCATCTATCATGTCTGAAAATATGTGCCAACACAGAGGATATCCAGCCCACCTTTTAACCGCAAACCCTCATTCTGCTGCTTAATCCTAACAACATCCAGTTAGAGGCCTCAGCCTCTGTGTCTGATGACGGCAAAACCTTTTTATATAAACTATCATTTGAAAGGGTTGTCAGATATTTGTGGACTATTCCAAATTTGTCATTGTGACCCAGATTGAGATTGAACTGCAATTTGCCTTAAACTGTTGGGCTAATTACTTTTAACAAGCCCTTAACTGTGATGTTAAATGTTGCGTTAGCATAACATCTACTCTGCCACTTTTAACTTTATATTTATATTTTAATTTAATGAACTCCTTATTTGTATGAGTGTTTTTGAGATAATTATGATGGCATTTAGACGTCTCAATAAATGCCATCACCAAGTTTACAAATTGCTGAGGATGCCAGTCGAGCCCCAGCTATAATCATCCCACAGGGGAGCTTTTGAATTTGTGTGCCCATAAGGCAAGTCAAACTGTAAGAGCTCAACAGGACTGCATGATTGATGATGTGTTTTCCCTGCTGTGTCTTGGGAAATGAAGACCTCTTTGGAGGAAATATTTGAATTAATGGTACTGGCTCATGGCATATGGAATCAGCCATGCCAAGAATTATGCGAGCCGTAGCAACACCTCTTGAATTAAGTTTCACAAATGCAGATGCTGCACTGTTACATGTGATCCTGTGGAAAGATTGGTTCGGCATTATTTTGCAGTCCATTACATTTAGGCTCTGACTTGTAAAGTAATGAATTCCAAGCCTTATAAACATGTATGAGCATTGGATATTCCAATTCATTTGATAGACAACAGTCTTGGCACCATGTGTTGAGGAGAGATTTGATGTTAGCATGAATAGCAACAATCACAAAGCTTCAATCACATAGCAATGTTGGGATTGCTGAGGCAGCTCCAGCAGCAAGCAGTGTTGGCCTCCAAAATCAGCAGACAGATAATAGAGAGCCGAAGTTCTGGCATCACATCCAGGTTAGCTGTAACCCAATGCAGCTTCTCATTAAGCCTTTCTTTCATCTGCATTTCCTTAAAAAAGAGGCTTCTTGCTGAGCTTTACTTTCCCGATTCTGAATCAAGATGAGTGCTTAAATCTTAAGCAAGAGTGCCAACTTTTCAACTCACCAATGGACTAACGTCTGTGTTGAGCTGTGGTGCTTAATTTGCAAGGTCTATAGGAGGATGGGATTTTGAAGTTTCCAAATATATTCTATGTGAACCTGCAAAAAAAACAGCATGGAAATAGACAAAGTCTTGGAGCTTTGAAATCACAGACCTCATGCATAGAAAGGGTTGAAGGTTGTGTGTGTGCTCAGTTGGACTAAAAGACACTAAGAAAACATTTTAATGACTAAAATGTTTAAAGGTGAAAATACAAAGTGAACTTTCATCTCTCAATGCCTTTTCAGTTCAAACACGTGCTGGTGCTGTCTAGACAATAAGGGCAAGCTATTCTTCTGATAATTTACTCTTAATGGGAATTGATTTATGAAGTGACATCCTACTGTACTGAAGAAGAGTTGAAACCAGCCAATGGGATCATAAACTCATTAGGATCGTGTTTAATTTGGTAGTTAATCAAATGAAAGTCTGAATAGTTTTTGCAACCTGTAGATTGCCCCCTGCAGGCCGATTGAGAAAATACAGGTTCATTGGCTTCAATTTTCAGGCACGGAGGTTGCTGCTTGTTTCCAATTTCACATTCACTATTTATAGAGACTTCCTGGTACACTTGTTTAAATGTGGTTGGCTGTTACTTCTTAGCCAGCGGCTGAAATTGACGACACAAACACACACGCACGTTGCTCGCAAAGACAGAGACAGACACCACGACCGGATTCAAATAAAGTGTGAGCTACTTTATAAACACAGGTTCTATTGGGTGACAGAAATTGTCTTAGTGTGAGGGTGTCAGACAGAAATGACAGTGGATGAGAGTTGACTCTGGCTCATTGCAGCTATAGTTATTACTGCTGAGGGAAAGACACGTTGATAACTCCAGTGGGGCAGCACTGTGCACAGCAGAGCGGAGCTTGTCTGATTTATCCTGAAGACCATATGTGAGGCAGATTAAAGTACCAAACCACCAGATTAAAAGAGTGCTATCCCAGCTATAGCCGAGGTCTAATTAAGAAAATGTGACGGCTTCACTTTTTTAAAGGGAGAGTAATGTGTTTCAGGCCCACTGACTTGCCATCAGATATGAACGTTATAAAGATTAATGATTTCAGGGAAGATTTCTGGGGAGAAAAGGAACCAGGGATTGTAGCCATAGGGGGTCTTAAGTGGCTAAATTAATATTTGAACCCTTTCCCGCCCTACAAAGTACTCTGCGATATGAATGGACTAAGGTTTCCTTGAGGGAGTGACACTGGGAGGGTGTGTTTGTTTGCTGCTTTTACTAAGCCCATAAAGTGTTCACAGTGGCTGTCAGTGTTGAACACTCACAGGGGTTTCTGCAAATCACTTCCTGTTGTGCTTAAACACGATGAGACATATTGAATATGGCTCACAAACTTGAGTGAATTAAGCTGCTGTGTCATTTAGAGACTCACTCAAAGCTGCAGCACAGTCCTCCGCGCCTGTGGATGAGCACTGAACCTGAGCCAAGTGGTGAAAATCACAATTTAATTGTGCCTGCAAAACAGAACAGCAAACCCAAAACCACTTGAATGTAATGCATCGCCGGAATAAAGTGAGAAAATGTAAGTTAATTGGCAGTTTGCCTTCATTAGGAGAAAAAGCAGAAGAGAGATTTGGAAAAACAAAAGCTATGTGCAGTGTCCATGTGTCCAATTGAAGAAATGGATGTGCTGCAGTTTAATTGCTTCGGTTCTGTATCCATGCAGAGATAACAAGATCATCCGGCTTGCATCACATACGTCACTTTGATGTCAATATCTCTGTACCGATCGTATCAAAACATGACATCTTTCACAAGACAATATCTGCCATCTATCTGAGCTGCTTTGAAGTTGCACCACCTGCCCCGTCTCCTCATTGATACCATCACACTGAGCAGCCGCTGCTGCTGCCGCTGCTTTTTTTGCCAGCTGTCATGTTCCTCTCGACCCTGTTTTCGATGACTCCTGAACCATCACTTAGAACATGCCCGCGAGTAAATGTAGCATATAACAGGTCACTGGAGGTACAATGTGGGACACATCATGGTGTGGCAACAACCTGCCAGATGGCACTTTTAGACAGTCACACATATACTGACCGACAGTGGAACATCCTGTCTGTCAGGAAAGTTCTTTGCATGTCCATCATCTTTCAATTAAATGACTTTATTCTTTCAGTGCATCTCACAGGCACTATGATAAAGCTCAGCCAAGTCAAGTTTACCATTTAATACAGACTAGACTAGAATAGAGCTGAACCACAATCAACCAGTTGTGGTTCAGCTCCTAAATACCTTCAACAATGATGGATGGTAACTTTTTTTAATGCTGATATCCCCAAAATGGAGCCTTCAGGAGTGCAAATTGGATCATTCCCAAAGATACTTGCCTTATTGAGGCCAGAGAGTTAGGATAAAGTTGAGTGGAATTCCAACCAAACCATGATGATTAAAAAAGTTGGGTTCCACAGCATCAAGTATAGTAGTAAAATAAACTACCGTACTTGGTTAGGTTTAGACACCAAAACCACTGGGTTAAGGTTAGGTTCATCAGTAGTTATTGTAATCCAAACCCAGTTCTTCTTCCCTAACTACTGGTTGGAGGTGACAATGAAGCTGCTGTAGATGAATTATGGGATATTTGAGCCCTTGTTTTACTTACTTACCTCTCATCTTCCTCACTTCCTAAGTGCATGAGTTATCTACAAACTATAACTATAAACAGTCAATGAGAATGAACTGCAAACATTGGTTTGGGTAAAAATATTGATAATGTATGATATATTCCATTTATGTATGGCACTTCACACTTCCTGGTATTATATGGCACCAAGCCATTGCTAGTATTATAGGTACTAGTGTGTTTTTCCTGCAATAACATGTCAAAACGTTACCAGTGAAAAGGGTCTTTTGAGCTGGACTGAGAGGAAATTGAATCTCAAAGTGCTTACAATAGTGCTAAGGATCAAAGTCAGTTGATTCACCGGGCAGCTTGAAAAACATTTCAGAGTATGAGTAGCTTGCACTCTTGTCTACAGGCTGACCTGTGACCCCTACAGCTAGAAACAGCAGCCCTGTCTCAGAGGAGGAGACTACACTGAGCTGTGAGCAGCAAGAGTAAGAAGGATGTGGGGAAATTTCACCGAATGGAGAGAACCTTTGCAAACAAGCTCAGGCTATTATTGTGTGCAGCTCAGAGAAAAAGCAATATATGATCAGCTGGGGAATCGGCTGAGCTTCTAAAGAGCCGATGTCCAGACAGCCATCAAGGCTGAGAGAAGAACTCTGTTTCATCAGTCTGAGTGTCAGTGTTAACGGTTAGGTCATTAGCTTGGTAGTTAGACTTCTTCACAAGGAATTAGTTTAATTAGCAATTCAATTTCATTTAATGCTCTTCCTAAAACCACATATTTGACTAATTATGTTTTTACCTGATGTTGCTGAATGCAGACACTCATTTTCTTTTTGTCTTCGGGGGCAAATATTTTGAAATACATTGTTAATGACACGGGCCCCACGGTGGCGCAGTGGTTAGCACTCATGCCTTACAGCAAGAGTGCTTGGTGCTGAGGGTCGCGAGTTCGAA
>JAOWBC010001486.1:23191752-23207458 GCA_028566105.1 Hypoplectrus providencianus
GCTGAGATAGGCACAGCCTCCCCGTGACCCGGGATTACCTGGATGAAGCGGTTCGGAAAATGAATGAATGAATGTTAATGACACCATTTGGTCACTTTACTATATAATTGTAATCTAAGTTATACAATGTGTTTTGAGTTATTTAAATTATTTCATTATTTATAGCACAATCACTATTATTTATGAATTAATTTTCATGTGTAATTAAGTTTATAACATGTGTCCTTAGTTAATTAGTTCCTATCTGCCCTTGTTTTGAGTGGGACAATTTCGAATGAGGGATAGTAGACACAAGGATGTGAGGAAGGTTTGGGTTTTTCTGCTGTTGCTGCCTTGCTGATGTTGGTGATAACTGAAGAAGATTAATGAATCTATTGGAGCTGTTTTTTCACTCATCAACCCTAGAGACTCAAGACCACTACCACATCAGAAAATAAGGGTTATATAAGAAAAAAAAAAGCACTTTTAGATGAGGAATCCACATCAACAAATTGTCTAAAACCACATTAGATTGGGGAATGCTCTAATTTAACATTGGCACCAGTTTTTTTCTTTTTATCTCAAACCTAGATTTACCAGCCTCATACTGGGTTCTAACCTTGTCTTTTTGGCTAAAAAGACAAGGTTATAATGGTGTCCATGATGATATCCCAGTATGCATTAGAGTTAAAAGTGACATTGTGTTGCATTGCATTCTGGGCTTTAGAGGAACGGAGAAACTATTATTTCTGTGGTGGATCTCTTCCTGTGTGACAGTCAAACTTCAGTGCAGAAATATGACACTAGAAAGAAAACTTTGCTCTTTGATATTGACAGAATGACACCAAAGCCTGACATGAACTTTTGATGTGACAAACCAGAGAAACATTTTTTTTTTCTATTATGCTCTATTATGGTTCCACTCATAAGTTTCTGACACGCTATTACTTGATGATCAGTTATCACCAGTAATAAGAAAAAACACCACCAGATAACAAAATAGACATAGAAAAGTGAAACTCCATTGCTAACAGCTGTCTTTAACCGTGCCAAAATGTTTCCCAGCAGATTGTTCCTCTTCCACTCACCTCATCTGCCCTCCCCTCAGGTTGTTTATGTTTGTGTCGCGTTTCTTGGCTGGCAGGAGGAGTTGCGTAACACCAATACAAGCGGCTGGTGGTAGTGCCAAGCCGCGAGCACGTAAGGATTAGGAGAAACTCACCCTACAGAGATCTGGGTTAATTAAAACTGTTTTGGTGAGCTCGGTGTCCTACGCGGCGAGATGCAAAGAGATGCCGGCTCCATCTGTTTAAGCAACGATAAAGCTGCAGTCCACAGTTGATGCCTCGGCTCGATGCATCGACGTACAGTAAATACAGGCTTGTTTTAACACCACGCAGCTAGGCATTGCACCTGTTCAGCATAATCAGCATGAGCTCATGTGGGCTTTTTGGGTGGGAGATTTTCTTTAACAAAACTGAGGGTTTTTAAAGTGTGTGAAGCCCTTAAAGAAGATTTGGGTCTATAGACATAAAATTGATGGAATTAAGTACGGAAATATTTGAAGAATGCACTTGTCTGCATGTGGGTGCAGATTTATGTAACACAAAGGTTAACCTAAGGTTTTCTTCAGGAAATAATTTACCTTGGTACAACCTCAAAGAATTTAATTATACCAAACACTCTCTGATGCCCTGTATACACATGATAAAGATACTTAAAATGCATTACAATCTGCTCATGGGACTGCATAATTTGTTACAAATCATTACAAATAGCGCTCATACCTCTACTCATAACTCACTACAAAGCATTTTACTTTGTCACATTCATCTCCTGTCATGGCCGTGATGGATCACATTGTGAAAGGCAAACAAAAGATTAAGCGTGCTAGTGTTTGTGTCAGGAGATCACACGGCGTCCCAGACGTGGCGTCATTTGTCGTCTCCTATGACGCACCACACACAGGCCGGGATTAGAAACCTCAGGGCCCCTGGGTGCCACATCTTGGCGGTTCTTCACACCCGGCACTCCATCAAAACCCCACAATGCAGCAGTCCAACGTCAGTTTAGGCTCTTGGTCTTTAGCGCACTATCTGTTGGAAACACCTGTGTCTAATACAGGATTTACAACTACAGGCAACATGGTGTAATTACAACCCAAAGGACAATATCAGCACCTGTAGATGCCTTCAGTCCTACAGGATTTACCCCACATGACTGCAACCACTCTTTACTAGGCCGGTGGCAATATCAAGATAGCATACAATGTGGAGCTCAATAGCACATACACACACACACACACACACACACACAGTGATTCATACTCCTCTTTGCTCCTCTATGACAAATAATAATGACTTTGTAACCCTTATATCCTATCATACAGAATTACCATCATATTATATGTGACACAACAGGCTCATGTTTTCCAGAAACAGCGAATGTCGAGTACTTCTCGCTGTATGAACACAACAGCTTGGAGATGAGAATAAATGGAGTGAATGACAACAGGCCATGATCTGTTTAGAATATGTGAAAGCAAAAAGAACAGTTTTTTTTATGATATGAAATATCATGACGCTAAGAGGAAATGAGACAACTGGCAGCATTGTTTCCTCAGGCAGATTTGCGGCACACTGCGGGTCTTGATGGCTGCGTTGCTATAGATACCGTGTTGTCATGACTCCAAAGAACTTGCTATAGAAGTGATGGACATTAGGAAAAAGTATCAAAATTAGTGCGGGGAAAAAAAAATCGCTGTTTTCCAATCACAAATTACGAAAGAAGGCACATTGCCTGCAAATATAAAAAATAAAGCTGTGTTGGGATATAACTAACACAGGAATCCTCTTTTTTTATTTAACTAAGATCTAAAACATTTTTTAAAAAGAAGACAGCAGTTGGGGGTTTTTTGGGAGTCCCTGGAGGTCAAAGTCCCCCAGGACACAGGAGGAATAGTGGAACAGCTGCATCAACTGATCACTTTATCCAGTGTGGACATGGATATATAACACTGACCTGACTGGGCTTAAGTTTCAGGCTCCAAATTCACTTAAATCTCCTTTGGGAACATCGTCTAAATGTCCTATTGCTGAAGTATAAGCTGCTGTAAAGTTTTCAATAAAGCAGACAGTAGGTGAAATGCATTTGTTTTGATATTTGATGTGTCTTTCCAGATTTATGACCTTTTAATAAATAAACCTCTGACAAAGTGACCGGGTCTGCTTTTTACTTAAGTGTGTTGTACATCTTGGCCTTGCATAGAATGTTAGTGGGGATTGGTTACTATGGTTACCGCTGCCTTGCTGGAAGAGAGATTTGACAGTTGGTCAAACTACACCTCAAGTGAGAAATAGTCGCCATATACTCATAATTTGAAAATGGCAATATATAGTGCTTGACAAACAACAAGTACCTTTGACTCAGCGGAATATATTACACTGAGTAATACTGCTGTATTGTTGGTTTATAATTCAGTGGTGTAGACGCTGACCCGGGTCCTAAAGAAATGAAGTGGATGAGGAGCCTGACGCCTGAGGAGCGGTGGTGGTTCATGTAACCCTTGGTGGGATCAATCTTTACAGGGGCAACAACAGGGCATGTCTGAACAAAGACGCAGTCAAATTAACAGCTGCAAATGTTTGTATAACAACATATAATACACAGCTGTGTGGGATGTAACATTACTATACTATTTCTATCTATCTATCAAGACATGAGATTTTTTTTACTCAAAGCACATCAATTTAAAGATTTTCAACCGTGCCTGATTTGCACCTGTTGATTCAACCACATTTGATCCAACTTTTAAAACAATTACGACTTAAAATAACGTTTAGTATGTTCATACTTATAATGCAATACAATGACTGTTATTATGCATTTTATCCTGATTTTAAGTTCTATGTTTTCTGATAGATGTTCGTGCCTTCATAACTGTAATCATGACTTAGCCTGGGTGCTTATTTCTATAACTATATGATGCTCAAAGCAGATTATAGTGTGTTTTAAGTATGTTTGATGCATTTTATAAGAGGTTAATATATCTGGGTACTTTATGTTACTATAGATGAAACTCTTTTGTGCAACAGTGGTGATTTTTCAGAAATGAATGCCATGTAAGTAGTAATAATATGGTGAGATTTAAAGGACCTCATTAAATACATTCAGCTACCATCCACCCTGCTGGGAGAAAGCAGCACAATGTGGGCAACATGGCTGCATATGTGAGGAGAAAAGGTCATGATTATGGATGGTATTGGAAATGAAATGTGGCCGGACTTTTAAATGATGAAAAGTGGCTTTATTTATCTAAATCTGTCTGTTTTTGCAACCACGGAGAACAGAAACATGATGGATCTCGCATTCTGCCCTGGATGAATTTCAATTTTTTAGCAGCGAGCATAGGCATATATATCTGCTGGATCCCTCTCACACATAAACACGTTTTCCCTCTGTCCTTCGCTCGCTTCTCTCTGTGCAGCTCTGCAGGCTTTCTCACACACACATCCTCCTCCCTGTCTGTCGGCCTCGCTCCCTCTCCCCTCCGCAGCACTCAGTGTTCTCTCACACACATTCTCTCTGTCTGTCTCTTTCTGATTTTCTCTCTGATCTCTATCCTCCTGAGCATGTCTTGGAGGCGGATCAGCTGCAGCCAGCCAGGCAGCTGTGTGTTGTTGGTCTTGTGCCACCACAGAGACGCTTTGGCTAACCCGCTATCTATTTGTTTAGAGGAATTAAAGGATGCACTCTCTCCAGGGACCTCTGGCCTCGGAGTCGCCAGAAGGGGCCCATATCAGAAATTGCACTCGGTAAACACACACGCACTCACAAGTAGATAGGCAGAGCTGGACTCGCGTAGAGAAACTGATAATCCATCACTGATCTTTAGGACGATCATCACATCCGATTCCCCGCCGCCGACCACTGTGTCACATCGCTGGGCGGTGGGGGTCCGGGGTTACAGATGGGGGCTTTTGAGGTAGTTCTCACGGGTGCCATTATACTTACTACTTCACTGCTTTCATTTTTTTCTTTTCTTTGCTCGTGGGGGACCGCAGGAATGATTCAATATCCATTCTGCCACGCAGTGTGCACTGCACGTTAATGCAATCCATTTTCTATTTTCTACAAACGCTTTTAGTTACGGTGCAGTGGGGAAATTGGTTTCCTTTCCCGCTGAATCATAAACTGTATATGCATATGTATAACATGGCACGGCATAAATATGATTTGTGCAAACTTAAGTGGGTGAAAAAAGTAGTTTTGTACCATATCTGTATCTAAATGAGGAGAATGGAAGTGGCAATCAGATGCCTAATATGCTTTGACGATGCTATTGGCTTGGAAATTGCCTCAGTGCCTTTTTCCTCGGCTTAACTTGGATGTGTCTTTTGAAGCCGCTCGATGTTTATTTGTCATTTTCAGTGTTTGGACTGAAGCCTTCTGCATGTAAGTTACTAGCGCAGTGGGCGGGAAGAACCTCATATTTTCCCGTCCGCTCACCTTCACAATCACAGTCAATGGGCTCGGCATACAGGCATGTTATTTGCTGCTCCCACGCTGTGAGCCATGTATGCTGAGCCCGCTCAGCTGCTGGTGGGCAATGAGCTGAGAGCACAGAGGCTCGTATCTGCCCGCCTTCCAGCAACTCCTCGGGGAGTTGCATCACTCGGAGGCGAGCGAAAGGTGAGATTTAATCCTGACAAAAGACCAACAGAAACAAACGTCGGGAGTTCTGTAAAAAATTTGGCCAACCGTGCGTGACTAAAACATGCAGGGGAATAAAGCTGCATTCTACTCGCCGTGCAGAGGGAAACGGAAAAACACAGCTACACACAGCTAATTAGCTGCTATCTTGTTCATTCCACAAGCTGCACACACTCAATATGTGATCCCTCCCTTTGCATAAAGTGAAGACTCCAGTGAAGTAGGCTAATGCTAAACTTTCTTTTCGGCACTCGGCAGTTCACTAGAAGTAATTATGTTGTATATTGGTGGAAAAGAAACAACCATCTATATCCATACCGCTGCAGAGAAAGGGTGAGACAGAGTGCTCGCCACTGACTAATCATTATTGATGGAGATTCACTTTCACTTAGCGACCGGATGGCTGGCTGACTGCTGATGCTCGGAAAAAGGGAGGCCTGCACGTGAACCGCCGCTGGCTGCTTTTCACGGCCTGTTGAGCCAATCAAGGTGACTGTGCGATCGCCGGCTGCCGGGGTGCAACCTAAAAAAAACCTTTTGTGGAGTCCGGGGTGAAATTTGGTCCAATTCCTCTGCACTCATATCCCACCCCTTACTTCAAAGCAGCGGGGTTTGAGAAAAGGGGCGAGATTAGACCGTCATATCACTGCTCTCCGGGGTGAGGGGACTCACTGTCACGGCACAGGACATGCCTCATTATAAGGTTAATTGGAAAGCATTTTTAATGTAAAGGAAAACTTGTGGATTTTTTATTTTATTTTATTTTCCAGTCCTGTAAGTTTGTGTCTCCAGTTTTAACTGCAAGGAAAAGCCAATCTCCAGCAGGGAAGCATGTGCATAAATCATGTGGATGTATTTACAGGGATGTATCCAACTTGTGTTGTTATGTTCACGCTCCACAGGATCCCGGCATGCTGCATGCTCATGAATATTCATGTTTTATTCTATATTTGATCTTTATTAACCCTGCTAGCTGCTCATACAGTGCTCTCAAATCCCCCCTCCTTTCCTTATCTTTTGCACACTTGTATTGTTCTCGTGCAGTCTGTTTTCATTGCTGTCTAATTTTATATCAACTATAAATATATATATATGTGTGTGCATCATGTGCCTTCTTACCCGTGTCTGAAACTTTCCTATTAACCTGTTGTGTGCCGACTGCGATGACCCGTGTGCGTGCTCTGTCGCCATCAGCATGTTGTGTGTGCAGGCCTGTGGGTTCCCGGTGCAGCCGAGCATGAAAGCATGTACCAGCTCTAGTCATGCTTCATTCACAGGAACATCCCCGCTGTGAGTTGTCCATACAGGTGAGAGGCCCAGCAGGGGCCGGGGCAGATGACTATAAGCTGAATTTACTGTACGGGGCTCCCTGCACGCGAGGCACAGAGCTGAACCCTGCATGCTGCACGCAATTAAAGCCCTTCCACACAATGTAACATTCAACCCAGAGTCAGCACGGCGTCTCTCCTTTTCTGGCTTTATTTTTCATTTGAGGTTTTACAGGTGGCTACGATGGCCAAAGGTCATGACTCTGAAGGTCGTTGAACTACTTAAAACCCCCACTGCTTCTGCAAGGCTGGGCAGCAAAGGAACATTATCATTTATCATTTTTTCGTAAAGGTTATATTTTAATGAAAAAGGCCAGTGTGAAGTGCAATTCTGTTGTCAAATTTTGAACAAAAAAGGGGAAAACAAAGTAAAATCTTGCAAATTAAATACTGAAGAAGCAATGGTTTTTCCTCTCAGGAAATTACTGGTGAAATAATGAATAAAAACCTTAATTCCAAGACATTCATTCATTCTTTCATTTTTTCTTATAATTATTTTTTGTTCTTAAGATTCAATAATTTATAGGTGTTTTGTTGTAGTTCTCTGAAAAATATTTTTAATCCTGTTTTTGAGAAATTTGCGCTCCATCGCTGCAGAAAATGTTGAATACTGTATCTGCATAATGCGTAAAAAAGAGTACACCCTCACATCTCTGCAAATATATTATTACATCTATTCATGGGAAAAAGGACTTTAATACAACGTAAAATAGTCAATGTACAGCTTGTATAACGTAGATTTTATAACTTTACGGTATATCAAAGTGTCGTTTCTTCAGGGTTGTGCCATTAAAGTTATAATAAACTATTTGCAGAAATGTGAGCATGTACTCACTTTTGTGTGATATTTTATGATTCCACATTTTTGAGCAGTGCCCTGATATTAAAAGTTTTTTTTTTCTGATATTAATTTCATTATATCAAATCAGCTGTACCTTCCGTGATTTCAAATGCCAAAGACAAATATAAATATCAAAATATACCAAGAGTTTGAGCAAACAAAAGCAACTTTAACTGCTTCATATTCTTTACTGGATTTAGTTTCCCGTCCCCTCCTAACCAGGCGGTAACCCTCGCTGTCACACATCACTGTGGGAGGACAGATCCTCTCTGGAGACACGGGAAGTGCATTAAGAGAAAACACTGTGGATGTTTAAAGTCGTATTCCACCCCAAATCTATTCTGAGTAACGATAGATGTGCACTTGCAGCCTTGAAAGGATGATGTTAGAAGTTTGTATATGCACCTTCAGTGAGAGCCGTGGCTGCAGCCGTCTTGATTTATGTTGTTTACTGTACAGTGGAATCCAATTGTGACAAGCTCTTACATCAGGGAAAACTATCCAAACTATTTTTCCTACAGAACACACACTCCTACTGTGAAAAGAAAATAAACCCCACATCTTTCATGCGCCTGAAACAAGTATTATTCTCCTATTTTGGCCGGGGACCAGGCTTCTGGCAGATTGTTGCGGCGGACGCCAGAGGTTATGATGAAGGGCTGATTTGAGTAGTCTCCAACTAAAACACCCATCCGTATGTGCGGAGAAGTCGTCGCCTTCTGTGAGGGAACCCCGCATTTCACACCGTCAAGCATCTTTAATTAGCGCCAGCCGGTCAACGAGCATCTCCCACAATGCTGCCGTTCTTCAATCCCCCACCACCGCCACAAATATGGCGACCTGCTACCCCCCCACCTCTGAGTCACAGGTACTGACAGTCTTAATTTACCTTTCCTCTCCTGGCGGGCTAGCTGTTTTCAGTGCGTTGCCAAATTAAGGACCTGGGAATTACTCTCAGCGCAGAATAATGATGAGGCGGCCCCTATCAGGACATGGAAGTGTGTTTATAATGAGATCGTAAACATATGCTCGTGCCAGCGCAGCACCTACCCATCAGCTTAATTGGCTCGATGTGGAGTCTCGCCTCTCGTTGGTCCTCTCCGGAGGAGGAGGAGGGGTATGTGGAGGAGGAGGAGGAAAATGCGGAGGTGTGTTATGACATCCGGTTGCAAAGCTGAGTTCAAGACTGGAAAAAACATACAAATACAAGCATAAAGACGCCCACGTAACAATTATCCCGCATGATCCGTGCATGTAATGGGGTTCTTCAGGCGCACACTCACTGCAGAGAACAGAGAAAGCATTACCAGGTACACAAACAGGCACCTGCACGGACAGCATTGAGGGTAAACAGACCCATTGTGCATTGTACTTGCCTGCGTGAATCAATGTAATTGCTCGGCCAAGTGGGGTGCAAAATATAATGAATTGGCCCAACAATTGACAAAGTATGATTTATGCATGTTTCTTAGAGTAATCAGTCTCGCCGAGGCTTCATTCGGTCCAGAGGGGAGGAGAATGAGCAGAGGTTAAATTGTGCTAACCTCTGTCTGCTTAGGAGCTAGTGGGAACAATTTGGCAGCCTGGAATGATATAAGTGCCATTAATCATCAGCGTGCTCATCTCACACGTATGAACACGGGAACACGGCCGTGCAAACACTGTCAGATATTCATGAATGACAGCACAATGCAAAGAGGAAAAAAAAAAAAACGTTTCTCAATCCGCTTTCAACATCCTACACTCACATATATGATTTAGACGTGAATACTGGAGTTAAATAACAATAATTCCGTATTTCGCACCCTTTCTCAGCGTCACATGCTCGTGTATCTGGTGAGCTTCTGTCCATGTAATTAATGAGGATGGCGCTGCCAAAAACAGGGAAGAGGATTAGAATTTACTTTCAGCATGACAAATTAAAAATTCCAACTTATGCTCTCAGCAGATGGACCCTTTGCATCTTCATTGCTCATCTCTGGCAAGCTGTCTACTCACTTCACCATGCATCGTGCACAGGCGTTTCCGGCCCCGCTCTGCACCCGCACGGCCCCGGGTAATCACACGTCATGTTACATGTACAGTACAGTATACGCTGATTATGCATGTAGGAGTGTCAGAGCTCCCCTGGGGTGGCACTTATAAGAGGCCAGCTTGGTTGCACATGACTAATACGTAGCTTCCAGCCATCCATATAGGATAAAAAGCTCATTACAAGGCCGACAAACCGCCACCTGCTCGTACGGACGGGGATGTGATGAGCCTGTAAACGCAATTTTAAAGTGTTAACTGCCTGCAAATGTGCCTTGACGTTTTATTGCACATAAGCATGGATTTGGTTAATTTCATATTGCGTTCTTTTAATAAACTGGGCTGGAATTCTAATCAATTTGGACAGATGTGTTTATCAATTACAATTAGCGGCTAATTATTCATCCGAAGATTTCTCCAAAGAGATTTGTGCGCTGGGTGTGTGTGGAAGGATTTGCCTTTAGAATGGAGAAAAAAAAAAAGCAAGAAAAACAGTGTGTGAAATGAGTATATCATCGATTTCCTCCACCCTTCAATATGTAAACATTAAATTGCTAAATGAACTCCAGCGGTAGTTGATCGGTTTAGTCACGAGTGCAGCCGATTCAATGCAGTGGCAATCTGGCTGCTGGAGGTGAAACCAACCATGAAGAGTCGCTCCACTAGCTTTTCAGATATAGAAGTTATGTGTGACTGTTTTCATGATATGTCTCTTTCATCAGACTGTATATGCTTACGCAAGCATGTCATTGAAGTCCAACAATGAAAATAGACTTATGTCACCATATTATATTAATTTATATTGTTGCCAACCAGAAAATATGCAGCAGTTCAACTCGTTTTCTAACAGCAGGCTGTGTGGCTCCTCAGTTATGGCAAAAATCACAATTACTTGGGTCGATATTCAAGAAAGCTTCCAAGACCTGCCTCTCCCAGCATCATAAACATTTCTGTTTTTTTTGTATTTCGTATCTGTGGATGTTTCATGTCTTTTGTAAAGAGTCTTTGAGCATCTTTAAAAGCACTATATAAATCTAAGCAAAAACAGCTTAAAGTGCATCACTGTGTCCTGTTTTTTTGTTTTGTTTTTTTTTAAATACACAAGACAAAGCGAGAGCATAATCGCAAAACGGAATGTGGCATAATAATTTTATTTCCATCTTGTTTTTATAATTGTTGGAAACCAAAACTGTGATTAAAAAACTCGTTTGATGACTCATGCATCCCCAGGAAGTTCTCATTAAACATCCAACCAATGAAACCCTCCTGCATTTCTGCAGCTCTGTTCCTCCACCCCTCCCACCAGGTTTCTTTTTTTTCTCTTTTGCCCTCCCATTGGTCCATACTTAAGCAATAATCTCCCTTTGTGCGGATATCAAATAAAAATAGCTACATTCTCTCAAAATGAAATTTTATTGCGACTTTAAAGGGAAAGCCGAACATATGAGACGTTACAGCCACATGAGACTCTGTCAGCGTGGAGTTTATGACAGACAATAAAGAGGTGATTGAATGGCTGTGTAATGAATAGGTAAATGAGTGAGGTTGCCAGAGGGTGCACTTGATGAATGTGTGTGCTGAACAAAAGAAATGATCACACCATGTTTGTTTTTTCATCACAAGCAGACGCACATAAACCTTTTTACGGCATGCTTGCTAAACGCATTGCCTTTGCTCCACCCCCAAAGAAACAAGCTGCTGGTTGCTATAAAGCATTTAGCTGGTATCTAATCACCCGGCTGCCAATGGCAACCCGGGAACAGCTTCTGCAACTCGCTGCGAACTAATCAGATGCGGTCACAACAGCATGTTGATACAAGCTAGCTAACAAGCCGGAGAAGCAGAAATTGATTTGATGCATCAATAGTGAAATGATCAGCTCCCAGTCAAAAAGAGCACAGTAATGAAGTGTGTGCTCAGTTCAGCTGAGAGCCAGCCAAGTCATATTTTTAGCAACACAACCAGCTGTTCCCAGCTGTTGTTGCCTCGGAGCTTTGGGCCCATTGTACGGCTGCCAGAAAGTGTGTCATAGTACCTGATTGCATGTTTTTTTGTTGTTGTTTTTTATAGTTGCCACAGAAGATCTCACACTCAAAAAAAAACCAACAAAAAAACATGGACTGAGATGCTGATAAGACACTGAATCATCCTTTTGCTTCGTGACAGTGAAAATATCTTGGGATCCTGTGTTCTGCAGCAGCTGCAGACAAACTTGAACTCGAACAAAAGGTCTACTTGAAACAAAGGAACTAAGACCTCTTCTACATTTGACTGGGGATGAAATGTGGAGAAATGCATGATTTATTCAGTCTTTTTGAATGAATAAGACTTATCTTCTTACTGTAATCATTTCCTCAAAGCTCCATGGATGAAGAGGCACTCATTTTGTGTTTCCTCTAGATGCTCTTAGTGGTCCTTTGTTGACAAGTGATAGAGACAGAGGCACAGGCAGCGGATTAGAGAGCAAAGAGTAGGACATGAAGAAAAGCAGGAGCACAAGAATACAATATAACTGATTCCATACGATAAGGAGATGGCATCATTGCTCAGAGGGTTTCAAATCAATTACATTTTAACGTAAAAACTCTTGAGTCCCCAAATACCTTGTTTGGATGAATGAATGAATGATTTATGCCTGTATTCCTGAGGTCATGCATTTATACACACTACCTCACAAACTTGACTTTAAGTCCTAATTTGAGCCTCCAAACAATGAGTACAGTTTTGTGGACCAATCAGAGCAAGCTACATGTTGTTTGCAGCCAAAAACTACTCCATACTGGTTCCAAGAAAAGCTCCTGCAACGCTGCATGATCATTGGTTTATGAGTTATGAAGAAGCTGATAGACCAGTGATGTCTTCCTATAAACCAATGCTTGTTGGTTGCAGTCACACATATGCAAATTCATTTCTTGACAAATGTTTGCCACTCTTTAACTTTCATTCTGTGTTAGCAAATGGGCAAATTAAACATTTACTTCTGTTTACCAAGCAAATTAGCATTTTATTTTGTGCAACTAACGCAAATGTTAACTACCTGCAAATGTGTCCTGACGTTTTATTGCACATGGATTTGGTTAATAATGGTCATATTGCGAAATGGGAACTTTCTGCAGAGACTTATGAACTCTCCCAAATGAGTCTACAATAAATGGTTTATAAATTATTTTCAAAAACAAGCTTTGAAAATAAGGTTATTTTGGACAAATTTTGGAAATAGTGAGCTCATATAAAGATGAACAAATGTCTAATATGTGTACAAATAAGTAAAAAGGTCAAAGTACATCTCTGCCCAAAGAGTTTGAAATGTCAAGCATGTCTGCACAGCATCAGTGCCTCTGGCCTGTCAGCAGCTGGATCGACATCCATTAGGTCCTACAGTGTGAGCTGTTTTTTTTTTTTTTTTTTTTTTTTCCGATCACCGTTTCATTTGTCAATCAGATAATTCATTGGCTTTCCACTGGTGGCAGCCAGGAGGTGGGACAGCGTGTTTTAATCAATCTGAAATGAGCGTGTTGCTGCTCTCAGGCTCTGGTCACCTTCCCCTGGACAGCAGGAGCCTTTCTGCCTAATCATGGTGATTCGTATTACAGAGAGGGATTGTGGGAGTTGTTTGAGAAAGTGGAGGGTGGAGGACGGTGGACTTCTGTGCTGAGGGTGGCAAAGGGAACAGGGGGAGAAGAACGAGAAGTGAAAATACAGAAAAAGAAGTGGAGGAAGGAGGAGGATAATTATAACGAGACCAAGATGATGAAAGGAAGGAAAGCGAGGAATGACCACAGGGTGAAGTTTTGATAGAGCAGGAGAATATTGCAGCAGTGGCCACACGTAATCTGACGCACACTGATGCATATCAGATGGTGCTAAAGTGCAATTTAGTGGGTTAATCAGTTTGGTTATTATGTGGAATGTGGCTGTAATATAGATAGATTTTGATCACATTTTACTGGGTCAATTAAAGAGACGTGTTAGATCCTGCCTGCCCCATAGCAAAAGAAATGAATAATTTATCTGCAGGGGTGCGGTAGATCGCTGATCAGTACCAATGACTCAATTATTTTATGAAATTACAATTATATTAAACACTGATAGCTTTCACTTTGTAGCCTCTTTTGTGGTTTGGAAGAAAAGCCCCACCTTGCAGCTCCACTGCCTTTCCCTGTGCAATTACCTCCTTTTGACATGTTTTTGTTGGATCTTTGTCCTAATTAGGCCGCAGACTTCTCTTCAGTTAAAACATGACTTTGTTTTTTGGGATGTTAAAGCCCAGATTTTTGTCCATTACAGAATTGTGGAATTCATTTGGTGCAGTTTTTGCTGTGTGGGTAAAAAAAAAAAAAAAAACTATGGAGCCTGACGTTTGACTCCATTTTCAACTTATTAGATGTTTAATTAGCGTTCATTAATAAATGGCGAAAATTTAATAGCTAATTAAATTACAGTTTCATTAAAATAATGCATCGAAAAACTCAAAGTAAAGGAATGTATAATAAAAAGATAATCACATTTTTCAATTATTAATCCAATTATTTCATTTTTTTAAAAAACATTATCTGTATGTCTGTCAGTAGGGGTGTGTCTAGAAGGGGAACATTGTGTCCTTAAATGATAAATGCACCCTTACAGAACATAAAAATATTGCTCTGTAGCCTAATTAGTGGTCCAAAAGGGCACCCTGATTATTGGAAAAATAATTGGAGCTCCACATGCTCTACATATTGAACTATTTGCAGTTTTTACATCCTCTAATTGCAGCCTCTCCTGTCCTCTCCTCTCAGCTCTGTGTAAACAGCCTGCTGTTCTGTCTGATTTTCAGTGAATATTTGTCACATGACACGTCTCAGGCTTCACAGATGCACTGAGGAGCGCTGAATTTGTGTGGCATGACAAGATACACTAAACTTTTTTATTTCTTTTTTATTTTGGGCCATATTTTAAATAAGACATGTAGAATAAAGTGATCTTGATGAAAATATCAGTGGAAGGCCTTGTTTTGGTTACAGAAACATATGATCTGAAAAAAAACAACTTCCTTTTGGGTAGTTTGGTTACCATATGCTAACAACATGATACTTCAAATGGGATTGTGAAGGTTAATAAATCCAATATAGTAATATAGTTGCTTTTTTAATTAATCACTTAATATTTCATAATCAAACACTCCAAAAAGTTTACTTGGTTGGCACAATACTCCAGACTGTCTGAAAGTTCTGCTGGTCAATAAAGGTCTAATGTGCCACATTACCAAATGCCATCTGATACAATCAGAAAAGCCCATCATTTCCAGCCAGCTCTACCTGTTTTCGATCTCAGCTCGACTCAGGTGAGCCAGCACAGACTCCTGTGCACGATTTCTTGATCCACATCATGTCTAAGCTGATGACAGGCGTGGAACTGAAATACTGAAATGCCACCAATGTGTGGAGAACAGGCCACCGTAGAATACTTTAGGAACATGGAAGTAATAATGAAAATTGGCCCCAGGCTGCCCTGTAGGCGGGCACATCAGACGCTCCATCTACAGTCCTTCTCCAATCTCCATTATCTACTGCGATGGGAGACGGGCGTGATGGTGTCAGGGGGAAAGCAGCTGGGAGGCCTCTGTTGGATCAACAGTGATTGACTGACTCATATGTG
Source organism: Hypoplectrus providencianus (assembly GCA_028566105.1). Taxonomy (NCBI): domain Eukaryota; kingdom Metazoa; phylum Chordata; class Actinopteri; order Perciformes; family Serranidae; genus Hypoplectrus; species Hypoplectrus providencianus. The sequence continues at coordinate 23,207,281 of JAOWBC010001486.1, forward strand.
GCTGATTGCTTGGATGGTTAATTCATAGGGAAATTGAATAATTGATTTGTGGAGTAATTGTTTCATACATTTATTAATGATGTGATTTTTTTTGCCCCCACCACCACCATGGAATAAAACCAAAAACATTTTGGGAAAAGCATTTGTTCACTCAGACATGAGGGAATAATGTAGAGAT
>JAOWBC010001486.1:23219012-23239334 GCA_028566105.1 Hypoplectrus providencianus
CACACACACACACACACACACACACAAACACACACACACATGCACACACGAAGAAACAGACACAAACGCTCACACATGTACGCACAGCAGCGTGTGGGTGTTTCTGTGAGTATAAATAGTGTTAGGAAATCACGTTTCTCATTCTAATGTCGTTTATAGGATGACGATGATGAAAATTGGTAACCGTTTTACAGAACAAATTCATAGCCTCATAAGTCACTGAGAAAAAATAATGGCTCTTATGAGCAATTTCTGACCTTCCATTTCCACAGTAAAGGTTTGATTTAATTTTAGGCACTTGGTTCTGTCTTTGCTATTGAAGGAGGCTGTGATTCACATGGCCACAGTGTGTCGAGCCTTTTATTTTCGGCTTTCCTTCCTGCTTTCAACCAAATAAATGCGTACAGAGCACAAATTTAGCAGTTTTCCTATTAAATTATAACACACCATCCACCTTGTATTTGATTTAGGTTGTATTTAAATATAACAAAGCAGTTACTCCATGACCATTTTGTAATGGCTCCAATCATCAGATGGTCCTTTTTGTTATACACCAACAAACAACGAGCCACACTCTTATTTTTGTGTCTGAGTTTATCTTAGATTGCTTCATGTCTGACTTACTCGCAGACTAAAAGGGCTACAGTGCTAAATTATGAATAGTCGGAACATTGTGTTATAAACCAAATTCAATTATCAAACACTCTCACCAAGGGACAAAAAATGTCTTCTCAGCTGTGAAAAATAGGCAAACCTGTGGCAAAGAAATGGACTCTTGCACTCTGTACTATGTGATATATTCATACATATCCACTGTGTGATCTTTGAGCTCCAAGAAGATTTATGTGTTACCTTTATCCCTGGCTCTGTGAGTATACACTGTGTACCCGCAGACTTAAAGGCAGAATTGAATTCAGATGTATACGCATGCAGGCACAAATAAACACTCAACAAAGGGCACACACACTAACATGATTTTCTTCCCCAGGCATCAGGTAGCCAATCCATCCTGTGATGGGTAATTGTTCTTTTTCTTATTAAAAGAACAGGTGGCCATGAGATAGCAGTCTCATTTTTCACCGCTGCTGCACTCCATGAGTCCAAACTAATGATCAAAACATTGAGCCGCTCCAAATCATCTCTCACCCCAGACTGATAGATATGGGAACTGATGGGAGGACGTGTGTGTGTGTGGGTGCAGGTGTGTTTGTGTGTGTGAGCCTGTGTGAGTCACTGTGCTTCTGCCTACTACACATCTATATGTTTCCTCTGTGCCTGCATGTAAACATGTGGTTATGCACGGTCACCTCTGTGCTAATGTGGAGCCAAACGTGGTGAATCCAGGGCTTCAGGATCACATTCGAGTATTGGAAGCAGGTTGTTTGGCCGGCGGCTGTGACGGATCGCTTGCTCGGCTCCTTTTTCCACGCTGGTGGCCTCCTCCAAGAACTTTCCTCTTGAACGCCCACGCAGACAAACCTCTTGTCTTTTCTTTTTTTTTTTTTTTTTCTTATTCGTGCTATGCTTATTGCTTTCAAAGGGATACCAGTGTGCATCTCAAAGAGAAGAGATGAAAGCGGTTTAATGATCTATTATACATGGGGGCCATTCATTGGCACAGAACAAAAGGTTTAGGTGTTGGGGGAGAAACGGCAGACTGTAAGAAGTTGAGACGAGATTAATTTTGGATCGTCTACCTTTTTCTCGTGTCTTCGAGGGAGAGGGTTGGGAGGCCGCTGTTATGGCTGTTGGGTTTTTTTAAATTCTTCCAGGACAGCTTTACTCACCTCCAAATGAGATTACTAAAAACACAAACCAGTCTGTGATGACAGACTGACTGGAAGAGAAAAAATAAAGATTAATATCAGGGATGTGTGAGGCGTGTGATATGTTATTTGCATTTTTTTTTTCAGCCCTCCTTGTCACAGAGCCTGTGATAAGTGACAAGGCTCTGCCACACACATCCACTCAGGAGATTTGGCAGATGATTTTAGTGATTTGTGTTTGATAGCGCCGTGATGACACCGATGGAGGCGGCGCGGCGTGATGCTTTGGTGTGTGAAATAAAAGTGTTTTCCGTCACGCACACTTGACAGCGTGCAGGACGGAAAACACAAACTTTCCATCTCTCCCGCTCTCCCTCGGCTTTTGATCGTTTGTGCTTCGTTCTGCCACTCCGTTTGGGCCGGTGAGATTCGTCATCGCCTGTCCCATCTGTTGTGTTTTCGACTCATTTGTTTACTCGCTGGTTCACATCAGAGTGCACTGCGACCGCGGGGATTCCTTCAGTGCAGGGCCGAGTTCAGGCTCCGAGGTCAACTCAGCTCAATGGTTCGTCACGTTTTTCACTAAGTAGCTGTGATGAACAGCACAGATTCGGACCATAATGAATGGCAAAGCAATGGAAAACGCCAGACCGCACTGACAGATAAATGATTTAACTTCTTGTGGATCCAGGGATTAACCTGGACCAACAAGTGGTAATTTACCAGAGGCGGTTTCACAAGTGACGCATCACTGCCTACAGGCAAATAGTTGCAAGCATGAACTTGACAGGACAGGTGGTGATGTGAAGCAAGGCTGCAATAGCTTCACATTATGTAGATGAGAAGTAAAGACACAGCTGGAGTCATTCGCAGGCAAATAAAACTCTGCCGAAACCCAAAGTTGTCCACCATGATGCTTTAATGTCTGCCAGACGGGAAATTGGCTCTTTGTCGGAGCTGTTTTCCACAGGCTCATGATTTGTCCATCCATCCCTGCATCCATTTTTTATTCCCCGCTTGTACTAATTTTGGATCACAGGAAGCTTATGACGCTCATTCATTTTGTTATATGAGATCATCTTCACACATCAATTGCTTTTACAAGTTTTACAGGCGGAAATATCATTAGTAAGGCTCTAATCCTCGGTCAGAGGTCATATTCTTCATATGAATAGCTTGGAAAAGTCCAGGATTCAGTATTTGACGCCCCTTCTACACACAACATGAGTGTTTGTCCATATACACTAGTTTGTGTTCATTGTTAAACACATAATCAATGTTTTGTTGCTGTGATTGAATGTTGCTTGGTATGCTATGTAGTAATAGTCAACCATTCCTGCAGCTTTATTTGTAACTGCAAAAGTGCCCTCAGGGACAGTTCTGTCAGGTTTTCAAAATCTCCTGCATGGAAAAGCTCTGATGATCCAAAAAGAACCCCAAAAAACAAGCATTTATATTGTAGTGCTGTTCCAGCAGTCATCCAGATTCAGTGCCTTGAGACTTGTCTGTAAAACGGGAGACTCGTGGGTTCCCGTAGAGCCAATTTTCATGCAGATATCTTGAGGTCAGAGGTCAAGAAAATGGCTTGTGGTCTTTTTGCTCACTTAATTTCAGCCCAACTTTGGAGCATTACAACTTTAAACCTGAGCCCACTAGAGTCCTCTAAAAGAAGGATGTTCAGGCCGCTGGGTAAAAATAAAAATTTTATTCAAGGGGCTACAGAAATCTATAAATATCCCCCATCAAGTCTGGGCAGACTATACAACATAGATTGTCGTATTTCCAATTATTTGGGAACTACTGGTGGAAAGTTCATTCATTAACATAGTTCCTGGTTTGCTCTTGTGCTTTTCTTAGGTGATTACTTGAGATTGTCTTTGTACCTAATTGTAAAGTGTTGCCAATTATCTTAGTGGGGAAAAGTCAGTGTCTTGCAGAAAGTTAACAACCTCCTTCCTCCTTGTTTCTCCTCGTTAGACATTTGAGCCAAGTTAGTCTCAGATGTTGTTATAAAATATTGACAACGTGTCTCGCAGCATTTTCATTGATGCCGATATCCTGAGTTATACTGTGCTTGTCATTCTGACCGGCCATGTAGAAATGATGTTGCGATTATGTTGCAATGTCAAGAAATAGAGTCGACTGTCTATTGTTGAAGACCTTTATGAATGCCCCCTCATTTCCACTCTATTGACATTATATCAGTACAAAAGAACCAAATGATTCAAACATCCGAATCCAGCTTTCATTCAATGCAACTTGTAGATAATTATAACTTAATAAACCATCACTTCGTGTCATTTGTAGGAGTGTGCTAACTCGCTGATTATTCATCTGCGGTTCCGACTAAATGCTTGTGAAATGAGAAGATAAAACTGCTGATGTAGATGTTTAGGTGGGGTAGGCATTTTGCTGATAAATGAAAACTCCCTTTCCACCTTTTTTTTATGAATCAGCCTTCTACTGTTTATTGCAAAATGATTTCTCTAACCTCTCTCAGTTGTCCTGGAGTGAAACAAAGTTTGAGCATCATTTAATTACAGAGGCTATGAATGCAGTTGTTGAACTGAATGAGCACGGGCCCGGCTTCTCTGTTTTTGTGCAAAATGAGCCAGCCCAGAAATTTCTCAGTTTGCTGTAAAAACGATACGAAATACACAATACTCCTGGGGGGCTCAAAGCCGTAGTACTCCTTTCTGTCAGTTCATCTATTGGCACATAAATGCTGATTAGAGATTAAGTGCCTGCTGGAATGCAGCAGCAAGCCAATCCGTCCATTGTGCTACAGAACAGCAAAAATCTTTTCAAATTTCCGAACATGGAAAACAATGCCCGACGTGTTTTCAAATCAGAGGCGGTGGCGGCGCACGAAGCTGTGCTCTGAAAAGCACAGAGCCGCTGTGTGGTCCCGCTGAAACACAAAGCCACGGGCACAGCCAAACAAACAATCCAAGATGTCACACCATGTGGAACCAATGGCCGAGAAGCCCAAAGAAATCAGTTACGTATGCCATCCTTCACATCTTGCATAATTCAAAGTCAACATTCATTACGTAAAGTAAATTAGCTCCGGCTGACTCTATTACATGCCTGTGTGCTTTTTAAGTACTAAGACGTGTTGAGAAGTAGCACAGAATAAGCTCAGCCCGTGTTTGTTTGATTGACGTGGAACTTTTGTCGAATTTTTCACACTATAGTTTGTCCTCTGAATCATATTCAGAGCTGTAGCTAACCAGGAAAACTCCAGTGCCCTGTAAGAAGGGATTTGTTGGCAAATGTATACCCAAAGGCACATCTTACATCAAAAGTGGGCTTGATTCTTAATTAAACCGATAGAATACAGCAGCAGTGACAGCTCTGTGGCGCTTCGCCTCGGTAAAACTTAACAGCCACTAAAGTTTCTTCTGAGTAATGATTAATGCATCCAATTTCTGTGATCTGTATTGAGCGTAGCATCATGGGTAATTAAATGATGGTCTACAGAGCACTGACTGCTCCCATAAAATGACAAGGCCATAATTATCATGAAGCTCGGTTACCCTCTGACTCAAATACTAATTGTGTATCAATAACCAAGTGGAAGATGTCACAAAATTAAAACCCAAAACAAGCCGAGCTGTGCGAATAGCTCGAAGCTACAATACTGCAGTAAGAAACACCCAGTCCTCATCAGACAAAACTTTTTCAGCTCATAGTGTAGATTTATTCATTGTACAATTTCACAGGCCCATAGAGTGAGACATGTAAAACCAACAAATGGGATCACCTGCTTCAAAGATATTTACATTGTCAAAGATAAAAAGAGTTAATCCATCAAAATGCAATAAGACCAAAAGGCAACCCTTGAAAAATATCGTTCCCTTGCATATTATCTCGTCATGAAAAAAAATAAAACAACCTGCCAGACTTGCAGCCGTCTGTATTTAAAGGAGATTCACTCGCTGAATACTGAACACTGTATGTTCTCTCGCAACACCTCAGTGACCAAGAATATAGCTTCCTCCAGTAAATACAATAACAAAAGCGTGGCACTCTGCAGAAGGAGAGGGATGTGCTGCGAGGAGCCGTTTATACTTTCTCATTGATTCATAAACAGGCATCGCTTTCAAACAAGCAGTACAACCTCAAACACAGCACACAAACACGCCGTGCAGAGCAGCCTCCCCTGGGGACCGCGTGGCTGTCCAAGAGTCAAAAGAATCATACCATAAGAGGGGAATATTGATGTTTCCTTTACTACCATTTAAATCAAGCCTGTTATTTTTACTATTGTTGTCCCTCTCCAAGATAAATAGGGTGATAAAAGGAGACGCCCGCCCCGGCCTCGTTGACATTTTAGGGAGTCCTTTTGGAGTAGTAAAGATGCCCGCTTGATGGATACCAGAGCTCTATAGACAACGAGAAGACAGGATGAGGAATGCTTATGGATGGAGAGGCGGCTAAGGAAAAGAAATGGAAAGAACACGGGCCGGACACAAAAGGAGAGACGGGGGTAACATCAGCGGGGAACAGAATGGAGAAAAACAACAATGTGAAGACAGAATAAGAGAGTGACGTGTCGGAACAGTCCATCAGCAAGGAAACTCCAGGACAGGCTGGAACAGGAGCTGTACATCCAGGGAGAGCCGTACAGAGGCAGAGCCTGAACAGACAGCCACAGCAGCAGACATCAACTCCAGAAGATAGAAGAAAAGACAAAGAGTGTGTCAACGTGTCAGGGTGTTTTTTTTTTTCTTCTTTTTCTGTGTTTTCAGTACACCGGTCTGTAGAGGATCTCCCCAGAGGCTAGTCTGCGTTTCAGCTCCTTCCACAGCAGCTCCCTCTCCTTCTGGGCACCCTTCATGAAGCCGCGGTTCTCCTGGGCTCTTCGAGACAGGTAGGGCATCACCTCGTTCACCGGCCCATAGGGGACGTACTTATAGACGGGGAAGCCTGCCTGACCTGCAGTTGAAGCAGATGGGATGGGAGAAAACAAATAAAGAGATTTGTAGCATGATAGTGATGAAGATCAGAAATGTAGATATTCAGTAAAAGCAAAGTGTAACTAAGCACATTTAACAAATGCTCATGTATTCACATGTATTCACCCTCTGTCCAAAGCATGTGTCTCTTCATGGCCCCCTCCTGTTAAAGCTCAGTTTCCTCTGATTGGTCAGTGTTTTCTAGGTTTTCTGCACCATCCCTGCAGCCGGGCAATGACTGCAATTGCACTGAGGCTGCAGTGCATTTGCTTGTTTAAATACACAGTGCATTTGTCTGTTTGGTGAGCATTTTGACACTTAAACAGTATTTACAGCACCTACACCTACTTCATAATCAAAAAACATTGGAACATGGAATCTTTTTAATGTGTGATATTCGATTGGCTAACTACGATTTCAGAAAAACTTCATTTTTGCAGGTTATTTTTGACAAGCTCCAAAGACCTGGACATCATGTATTTTGGCTTCCCTCACTGACTGATCTGCAATCCTTCTAGTCAGGCAGGTTTGCAGCATTTGCACAGGCACCCTCGGTTTGCTGCATTTGAATTAGGTGAGCTGCAGTTGTCTGCCAGTCAGGCTCACATACTGTGACTGTTTTTCCAGGGCTTTCTCATTGAAATAAATGTCCTTTCTGCTAGTCAAAAAAGTACTAGCAAGACTTAGGATCTCTGCTACAATTGGCATTAATTCATAATAAAAATCTTTATTGTTTCAGTCTCCAAAGGCACAGCATGGGCTGTTCTATCCAGCCAGAAAAACAGCAAAGAAATACATGTGTGTCTGTTTACATCAATACCGGTCAGGGCTCCCGTTGACAGACAACTGCCTGCTGCCTCTGTGTCTGTCTGTGACTGACAAACAAAGTGGTGCAAGCTGGCAGCAGCTCTTCATCAAGACAGCTTGTCAATACTGAGGTGTCTCAGTTCATATGTCACGCTACGGACCGCAGAATGACGACTACATGCACACTTCATGCAGTCCAAGCGGTCTGAGAGGTGTCTGTGTGTAGCTGAGAAGACTTAGGAGACACAGCTGAGTGACTGTAAGGGAGGGGAGCGGATACAGATCCTGCAAAAGGCTGTACCTAAACTGTCAAATCATCCTTATGTAGGGCGGCGCAGTCGTGCCTGGTCATTGTTGGCTGTGTGAGAGAGCGTGTTTGTGTGTTTTTCTCACCCAGCGGGAAGCTGATCTGATCGCACATGCCCAGTAGCTGACCAAAGTACACCTTGTTCTCTGTGGGTAAGAGACCCAGCTCATTCATTCTGAATGAGGGAGAAAGGGAGAGAACGAGGCTCAGAAAAATAACCTGGTTTGCACAGCTGCATACATAAAGGAAATCAATCCTAAGTGTATTTTTCAGTGTGTTGGGATATAATTAAAACCATACCTCCTCAAGGTGTGTTTCACCGTGTCCTCATTATGGGAAGCAACCATAACGTTGGCATTTCCACTGAGCGCAATCTCATCCAGCACGTAGTCCAGACACCTTACACACACACACAGACGAGCACAAAATGTAATGCTGCTATTGTTGGCATAATTGTGACCATTTATCTGTGAAGTATGTTTACCATAATTGTTTAATATTAGAATGTTCACTATAAAATAAAAACTATTAAAAACATAATGTATTTGGTTTGTTCTCTAACACTATGAAATCTTTCTGAGTAGCATGTCAGCTCTATTGTGTGGAGCAGGACTACTTTTACTGGAGATGCACCAAAACAGATACTGCTATTACTAAACTATACTAGAGATAACTGGTTCAGATATCCGTAACAATGCATAACATTAGAGACTGGAATTAGAGATGGAATTTTAGCCTCTTAGATTTGAACTTTAGATTTGAAGTATTTTGTTTTTGAGATGCAGCTATCAGTCATTCTTTGAACTGCCAGTTGTTTCAGACTGCTCTATGGGATCATTACAGATTTAGTGTTACCTATGACAATGATAAAAAAAAGCGTTAAAAAATGCAAAGTGTGTGAACCTGCTCAGCACATGTGACTTATGCTAGCAGCAATTCTTCCAATATGGCTGTTTACAAAGACTTCAGACAGTCGAGAGAACAACTCCTCTATGGAGCATTAAACAGCCTCTCAATGTAGATTCAGACAGAAAAAAAATCCATATTGCCTCACATATAAAATAGATGTTCCAATTACTCCAATTCATTAATTAATGGCATGCTGGTATTCATACAGTATTTAGTATTAGTTGATAGGCAAAGCCAAGCCCAGTTATCTGCATCTGCATTGAGGATGAGAAGTTCAGATTAACACCTCCCTTATTTTTTACACAACTAAACAGTCAAATGATTCCTAAACCCTGAACTTGTTTACCAGAAATCTGCACCTATCCTGATGAGGACCTCTGCAGTCTACTTTCCTGCTAGTGTAGCTGTGTTAATATCCATGGGCTTTATCACCATCTGCATATTTTAACCCCCCCCCCCCCCCCCTCATGCTGTGCTGCAGCCCATCAGCTAAACCGTCTGTATCTCATATGTTGATGTTTACTTCAAAATCCAATCGAATGCTTGAGGGTGGCCTTTGCTCTTTTTGTGCAAAACATATTGATCTCCGCAGGGCGATTTCTTTGAGCTTGCCTTAATCTATTAACGTCAGAAAATTGTTACAAGACAGAAGCCCCTGGAGCTGGGTGGTATTCTGTAACTTGCACGAGGATAACTTAACAGGGTGGAAGCTTGCTGACACAAGATGTTAAACCCAGAAACTTCAATTGAAGGACTGCTTCCTTTAAAATTAAATCCCTGGGCTGTCCATTGCAGCAGATTTCTGCCTAGTAGGTGGCCGGTCCAAATCTGTGAACCCCACAGGAAAATCTGGGTGGCACAAGTGATGAAAAGTGTTTTCCTGGGGTGTCTTTGTGCAGGACACCTCAACTCAGAACTGTCTGCTAGCCTGCAGCAAAGGGCACAGCAGCACACAGCATCTCAGTTTCCAGTTTGACGATATGGAGAGCAAACAAAATTATTTTTTTAGGGCAGCCCATAGTAATATTTTGATCAGGATTTTTTCATTTAATTTTGGATCATGGCAGAAAATTAGGTGTGTGCTAAACAAACATTTCTGATGCTTGCAGGTTTTGTTCAGCAGTAAAATCTTCACAAATGAACAACACTTAAGCAACATTTAGCCATTTGTTAGCAACCGCCTTTTAAAGGACTATTTAACAACCAACTTAACCATTATTATTTCAGGAATCTAATCCAAGATCCTCATTGACTTTGAGAGGTTAGACCCCATGGCGCTAAAGTACTAACTTGCCCTTGTGTTTTATAAAATTATTCCTGTGGCACCCTATGAGAGATTTGTTTAACTTGGCAAAAATAATTAGACTCTGCGGATGCAAATTCAGGCAACAGGAAATAAAAAAGGAGCAAACTCCAGCTTACCTATGGTACATTATATTGGTAGACTCATAGTCAGGGTTGATGGGGTCCTCATAACCAATCTCTTCAGCCCTTTCTCTCTCCTGATACATGTAGGCTCCGCGCACCAGCTTAGCAGCAAAGTGCCAACCCTCACGTCGACTCAACTCTACGTCCATAGTCACGTTGTCGTAGGCCTCCTGCAGAGCAAAAGATATTACAATAAATCATATTCCTGCATGTTTAGATATTAACCAAATTAACACATTGCCTCTTTACGAACTACTGTCTACTTAACTAGTCACCTTTTAGGGAGTTAAATGGTGTTCACCTAGCCTAGACAAAGTCAGAAAAATCTCCTAAAAAATCCCTATATTCCTTTCAAAATCAGTCAGATAGGGTGATACCTGCTGCTATTTATGTCTCCATTTTGAAAAAAACAACATCTTTGCTAAAATTACCTAATTCTTGTATCAACAACGTTTGCAACCATGTTATTATGGTGACAAAGCTGAACCCACAGTAATCTACAACATACATATGTGTGTTTTATCTGACAGGTTATGCGTCATCTTTATGTCACAATGCTGCAGCTTTGAAGTGACATTATAGTAAGCCTGTATGTTTGATATGATAATAACATGGTTGAAAAAAAATATATTTTAATCACCTGAATGAAACCTTACAGTGATTTATGAAGCTTTTCATTTGAAATGGTATATTTAAAGAAAACAAAGAATCCCCTCCAACATTATCCTCTTCTTGACTCTGTCACTGTTTCATCCTCAACCCGCTGAGTCACAGTAATCTCTTTACACGTTGACATTTGAAGTGACACAATTTGTCACAGCGTGTTTAACGATCAGAAGATTTGTTGTGTTGTGGCTGTATGTGCAGATACAATATTTACACATTTTAATATCTAGCGTTTTGCCCCATTGTTGACTGTGACCTTGAGATAACACTGGTAGGTGTTGAAGATGACGGGCTTCTCTTTGTTGTAGATCCTCTGCATCTCTAACGTCAGTCTGCTGATCGCTGGCTGGAAGTAGGTCTGCTCTGCATCCACCATCAAACGAACACCGTTCTCAATGGCATGCTGGAAGAAAAACAAATTCTATTCATTTATTTAGTTACTGCATTTATCATGCTATAATTTAATTAATGTAGTTAAATTAACAAAACATTCTTTATTAAGTTAATGTGTTTACTGCTTATGAGACATTACACATGCAGTTACTTTGAATACAAATAAAACCCACTACCCACTGACACCAATACTGTAGTTAGAGGCTCTGCAGTGGCCTTGGTAATAATAAAAAAAATATAATAGCTGTTGTGTAAAAAATCAAATTATACCGTATCTGCCATCACATTTGTACACGCTGAAAAAGATCTGTTCACATCACTTAGTGCATCTCTATTGAATAAGCAGGAAAAGATTGTCAAATGTGACACAGAAAGAATAAAATTGCAACCACGAAATCACAGCTTGCTATAAACGTGTCACACTGAATAGGCATGCAACCAAGTTTAAACAATTTACATGTCACCAAACATGCCACATTTGGTAAAATTGAAATTGCTCCTTGCAGTGCAACGAAATGCAATTACTGCTCGGTGTGCATATTTTTGCATACATTGACCCGTCTTATGTGAGATTACCTTGGCGAGGATGTCCATGCGCTGTAACATCCTCTTCATTTGTTTCTCCTCCTCTGAACTGAACTTCCCCAGCAGCGGCTCCAGCTCTCCTAGCTGGGCAAACAACCCCAGAGAGTGTGCACCATGAGATGCTAATGAACCAAATATCACACAGCATGGCACCTATTAGTGCTTCTCACTTTATCCACCCTGCAGCTGTCTCTACTCTGAGGTCAACAGATATGTCGAAGGTAACTTGGCCAGATTTTGTAGACATGCAATTAAACAAGGCCTTTTCTCATCTCAGAGTGGAGTGATGCACACTTGAAATCTCTGATATCCCAGTTTAGAAACAGAGTTTACTCTTCATTTGCTCCGAATTGGAGGTAATCCTAAAATAACCTATAGCAGGAAGTTGGGGGCTTATAAAAGCAAGAAATAAACAGATGTGGAGTTTCTAGAGCCACAGTTGGTACATCGACATCCTTATAAGGGTTAAGGTGTGGTGATGACAAAATAAAACTCAAACAAACAATTCAATTATAAAACCATATTTACTACTTTGCAGTTCAAAGCCTCCACCAACCAGTAAGTTTACAGTTTGCATCCATATCAGTCCAAGACTAATGTGTATCCTAGCCACAAGGCAATGCTTCAAATAAAGATAGTGCTGTAAACAAGCTACAAATTCTACTATAAGTGGATACTTCACACACACCACCAGGCAGCAAAGGATGTCCATCCAATCACCAGTTTCAAAATGAGTCTTATCAGTTCAGTATCCCACCAAATGTGAAATAAGATCCCAGACTCTCCTTCTGTTCCTGAGTTTTGAATAAGAATAATAAATAAAATAATAATAATAAATAATAAATGCAGAACATAATGACATCTGTATGACTGTGAAGTTGACCCTTTTAATGTCATAACTTCATTATTGTATTCTTCTTGACATTGGTGTGTAATCTTGCCATATTTAGCAATAAATTCTGTGTCCTGTGACCTTCAGTATCTAATCAATTCATCTGTAGGTCTGAGCACGCCTCACATTTCCCCTCCACAGGAATGAGTGACAGCGACCTTCACCTTGGATGATTGCAATCTAATCAGTTCATCTTCTGGAAAGTTTTTTTTTTTTTTTCCAAATTTATAGAAAAAATTACCTGAAAGTGTCACTGAGACATAAATGGGACAGTCAGGTTCACAGAAAACCTGAAAGTGCTTTTATCAGCGCAGAGAGATAAAAATTTCAACCAAACAATTGTATCTTTTGTAGAGCAACTCCTCAGTGAGAAATCAATTCATTAAAATGTTTAAAAATTAAATAAACTCCCTGAATCATCACATCATGCCACAAAATTACGCCACAAACACTAACACTAATACATGACAGATATAAAGAGCGGCTGCGCTACCAACCCTCTGTAGATTGTACACAGATAAAGCTTGGAAGCACAAATAACAACTCAGTTACTTTGCAGTGACTTTAGGTTTTACACAGCATGGGATTTTCTTCTAACTGAATCCATGAACAGCCTTTTCTGTCACTGACCTCTACATTTGGGACAACCAGCAGGTCTGATATGCTCGTCCTGTCATCTATTAGGCTGTTCCAGTCGAGCATGTCGATGGTTCTGTCAGGACACAAGACAGAAAGTTGGAGTGTTGTGACACCACTGAATTAGTGAGGGTAAAATATTACCACTATCTTGGTAATTTCACCAGAATGTCCTTCAAGATAATCATAAATAGCTCTAACATAAAATATACAAATGTCCCTATATTTTTTCATAATGTGGTGTGGCTTGATAATGAAATCATTCTGGTCTTTATTGCTGTTTTATATTCCATGATTACTTATAAACACATTACTTGTAAAAACAAGGATTTACCAAACAAAATACATCAAACAATTCCGTGCATGGACTATAAAGTGAACTATGAAGAAATATGATGAGAAAATATGCATTTTGCTTTATATGTAGGGAAAGTGGAGATGATTGTTTTGTGATTTAATGCTGTGAGTTAATTATATTAGGAGTTTGTGAGGTATTACAATTGCAAAAGGCAATGCTATCCATTAGGGTGCATTTAGTCCTTCCTATGCAATAAATCTTTCATGGAATTAATTTTTCAACTTGCCTTGAATATAATGTTATGAGATGTATCTCATAATATTTGTATTCTGTATTAATGCTTACCCTGGAGATTCTTCTTTTCTTCCTGTAAACCAGCCATAAAAGTCACCTTTTGCTCCCAGTTTGGTCAGGAATTCCTTCACAGACATAAAGACCAAGGCAAAATGTGGCAATTTGAACACTGGGTGTACGTTATGTAGACTTTGCCTCTTACTAAATTTAATCAGGAGAAAAAAAAACACCCACCTGCATTTGTTTCAGCTCCAGCCTCTGCTCTAAAGCCTCCATGCCGTCTTTCCCCTGCTGTGATGCCAGGAAGAAGAAGAATTGCCGCCATTTCACCAGGACCTCTGAGAACTGGAGCTTTAAAAAAAAAAAAAGTGTGCTGTCAGTCCAAGAGTATCAGCTAAATTACAGCACTGACCTTTTAATCGCCCCTCACTGCCTACCAGAAACTGAGGCCGTCCAAGAGCAGTCATTTTGACGGCAGAAAACCCGTCCATTGAACTCCCACCTAAGGGTCAAACGTACTTAAAGTTTTAATATAAATCAAGTGATGTTGGATGCATGCTTAAAGGCTGAGCTGAAAGGAACTAATGGAGTTGGTTTCAGAAAAAGAGCTTCCAACTACCGGCCAAAACAGTCAGAAATGAAACAACATCAGTATACAACTAAATAAATGTTTATTTACCCGATGCTTTGATACATTTGATGAAAGTCTCCATGTGCTGGTCACATTTGGCCTCATCGGCGTAGAAATACGTGCGGGCTCCAGTCACACCCCCACGACGGTCTCCGAACTGTTTGTGCGCTTTATATTTTTTCTCTCTGTGGTCCCCACCTGGGGGCGAAAACAAATTTGCATGCCTGTTACTTCTAATTACATCATATACTGCACCCAGGAATGATGACAAAACAAGGCCTCTTACCTTTGCTCTCTTTTTCTGCAGCTGATACACATGAGCTGAATTAGAAGAAAGAGAAACAAAATAATTAAGAGACTCATCAGAAATGCAGCAAACGCCTGGCCTTTTTTTTGTTAGATTTGGAAAGTTGCACTGAACATTTCGGTCCCATGGCGATGGCATGCCAGAGGCTGACATCAAGTTTACTGACCCTATATGTGCTGAACTGTTCTGCTGTCAGCCTGCCGACCCTCCAGAGAGGGCAGTTGTAGCGTCACACCACACTTGACCTATTCGCCCCTCATCACGGGGAGCTGGGGAGCTCGTGTAACCAAATGGATGACTAAACACTAAGCATGCTCGACATCAGGGACGTCAACAGGATTCAAAGCCAGGAAACTGAAGGGAGTTATAATCCTTTAAAATTACATGCCGTTTGTTGGGCACTTTCATGGATTTGACTGCAACCGAATCAATTTTACTCTGAAATAGTAAAATCTTACATGCATGTTAAGTTTTGTTGCTGTCCTAGGATTTTTCAAATCAAAATTAGCATGAAACTAGGGCTTAGCAATTTATTGTTATTCTGCAAATGTTATTTTGCAATTACCCATCATCCCTAGCAGAAAATATCAATTTAAAAAGTAGTTTGTCCGTCAACAAGAAATCATTAAGCGTGATAAAAACATGTCACAGTCAACTTGGGCTCTTTGAACATGTGATGGCCAAATTCTACTTGTGTCTGACATATTTTTAGACTAAATGATGATCATTTTTCACAATTCTCTGCTTCAACATAATCATCTATAATAACATAAATAATGGTTCAATGCATCCTTAAATGACAGAAGCCATCCCAGAGTTTCACGTTGCACTGAATAGCTGGGGCAAATTATACTGTTGTCAGTATTGGTTCCACTCGAGATTTAAATTCTGTTTCAAATGCTTTCTGTGTTACACTGCCAAAAATTCAAATTGTGCTAGAGGCACTGATTATTGGTAATCTTTTGGCATGAAGAGGAACATTTTAATACAATTTGATTGCTGGCACAATTTTATAGGTTTCTGGCAGCTTCATTGCATTAAAAATCTCAGTACTGGCCTTCAAAAGCGTACGTTGACGCAATCCTAACTATAAAATCACAAGATCCGGTACATATTTTAAGTTTGAAATGGCCCACGCAACTGAAGCCTGGCATTGTATGTATCATACTCTCAACATCAAGCCGGGCCTCTGTGCCTTATATCTTCTTTCTGCTGCAGAGAACTAATGTTGTTGTTGCTATCTTGACAGATCATTGGATTGCCTGTCAAACCCTGCTGTGTGAGATCAAGCTGGCTTAAAGGAGCTTGTCCTCCTGCTTTACGGTTTGAAGGTGTATGTTCACCAAACAAAAGCTTTCTAGGCTGAGGTTTGATACTTCTTTTGATGTTTCCAAGCAGACATCCCCAGAACAAAGTAAATCAAAGCTTTGCAGTGATATCTTGTTACTAGTGATACGGTATAAAAGAAACATGCACCCAGCTGAGATACAAGAAGGGGCGAAAAAGTCATAGCAGAGGGCTTGCCTGGGAGCTTTATCACCTCACAGTGTGATAACACAATGGAACAATAATAGAGGACATTTTTTGTGGCTGACATTGCAGTCACCTGTCAGTCCACGTCAACAGACTAACCGACGGATACGCAAACTTACAGCCTAACAGCCTTGTTTATTCACTATGTCTGACCTTTATAAACCTACAAATGTTTTGTCGGATAAAAAAAAAGGTCAATCTAAAGAAAGGTCAGTCCTTTTGGGCTGAGTATTATGCTCATGTTAAGTGAAACTGACAAGTGCATTTCTCTTTTTCACTTCAGTGAAACAGGCATCCAATATTATTCACTTTACTTATTTTATTCACTAATTTGACGTTGGAGCATTTCCTAAATGGGCCAAAAAGTCCATATTTTATTTTGGCTCGCAAAAAATGTCCTGATTACTCATAATGCATGAATGCGCTTAGCTACAACTTAAGCAACATTGCTGCTGTCGCTGCCTAGAGAGAGTGCTTGCATAAGGTCTGTACTGTCATCCAAGTGAACATCAGCTCACAGATCAAGTGGCCAGTGCCTTGTGCTGGCCATGTGACAGGATTCCTAACAAGTTAGACATCTCAAGCCAGCCAATCCAGAACAAGGGGCCTTGACGGAGCCAGCAAATCATGCAGTGAGGAGTGTTTACTTCCTGGTTGTGAGACATTTTGTATTGAACCTATTTTTGACATCAAACAAGTGGAAAGTACTGGTAAGGACTCTGTGTCCTTACCAGTAATTACAACAAGAAAGGATCTCCCCACATATCTTTGGCCATTTTTTGATCTTTAAACAACCAAAAATCCACAAAAGAAAAGTTTAGATTTAACAACACACCCAAACACGTGCTTTTTGTGTGAAATATCTACTGAAAAGTGTGATAATACTTTCATACTCCATCTCTTTCTGCTCTGCCTCCTCCTGGCTGATGTCTTCCTCCACACTGTAGTCCAGGACAGAGCCCACGCCGAAGGCCTGATTCTTTTGTATCAGAGGCCTGATGGCCATGTGGTCCTCGCCGGCAACAAACTGGCCATAAAACGTCATCTTCATGAACTGGTTAAAAGCTCTCTGGCCCATGATCTTCTGGCCTAGATCCATTATCTGAGCAGAAAGGAAGAGGTCATTATTTATTGATGAATTACGCTTACAAAACCTTGTCTATTACACATCATTCATCGTACCTTATATGACTCATACTGTCCCACAAAGAACGATTGTGTTCAGGCAGGTTTGAATGCATCAGTTTTACCTGACATGATTACATAAAATAAAAACCTAATCTCTGCTAAGCAAAGGAATTCAAATCATGTTCACACCCCCGAGCGATTGCACACAGGCCTATAACAGGGACAAAGTATGAGACACTGCAGCTACACTGCAAATCAGACTAATGCCAGATCACATTACTAGTACACAGTTGGTGCTTACTTGATTTCACAAGCACAGCCAAGCTTTCCATTGATTCCATTGATTCCAGGGAGATAAAATGAGCGTGGAGAGGAATGAGTATGCAGTGCTCCAAGTCTATTAAAGCACCATGCATCGCAACATGGGCTGAAAGAAATTGCCTTTTGTGAAGTGTCTTGTGACTAATCCATTTATCTACTGTTTGTTAACATCACTAGATGTAAGCTACATTAGCATTTTGAAGCATTTCCTCATGCTAAGGGTTAGGTAACACAGGTTGAAGAGAGGTTGCATGCTCATTAAAAACAGGTTGTAACTTGAGAGGTGGGTGGTAGCCCACAAAAGCCTGCAGCACAAGCAGTTAAGTCTATAGGGTCCAAAAATGACATATAGCTCAATAAGGTCTGCTTGTTTTTTTCTTTGAGACCTTTAAAGTGACAGTATATGTAGCATAGTAGCTTATAGCTTTAGCTTAGCATCATTCCCAGGCTTTGCTGTATTCTTTAATACAGGTTAATAACTTTTTTAATATGCATTTATTGGCCTTTAGAAATAAATAAAAAGAGACACTTTTTTTTGTACCTACACCTGTTAGTGTTTCAATTCCTTTCTCCCACCCATACTGTGTGAAAATGTCACACAGGAGTAACAATTATGCTAACCTTTCCTAGTGTCATCAAAGAGTCAGCTGGGCAACTTAACAAACAAACTTCGTGGTTTCAAGGTAAGATAGCGCCTCATTACCTCTTTATTCTTATCAACCAGGAAGTCAAAGGAGCAGAGTTTGAAAACCACCAAACTTCTGAGCAGCTCTAATGAGTCTTTGCTCTTATAAGCCCCCTGTGTCTGGTCAAAGTCTACGGAGATCTCATTAGCAGCGGAGGTGGTGGTGTCGGTGGTGGTGGTTCCGTCTCTCCCTCCTCTCCCCGGCCGTCCGGGGTACTCCGACCGTGCCGAGTCATGTCGAGAGCCGAGGCGGCTGCTGACATCGTCCCGAGGCTGCGTCTGGGTCGCCGGGGTCGAGGACCGTAATCTCCGGCTGCACAGTAACAGCTTAAAGGGAATATCCGCCCCTGCCGCCCGTGTCAGGGCTGGCACGGTTTTGACATGAAACATCAGCCCGGAGGAGGTGGATGTCAGCGGAGCGGTGAAGTTACGCAGACCATCTGCCGGTGCAAGCTGCGCACGCTACAGTGTAAACACATAGGAAGCCAAACAGCCACATTAGCATCACTTGGTTGGTGGATAGCCTGTGACGCAAGAGTTGTTTATGACACCCAAACTTTTTTTTTAATGCACGCTCGAGGCAGGTGCAGACAGGCTCAGCCACACTTTCCCACGTTTGTACAAGTATTTCTCGTTAGAAACACGTTTGTTACCTACTGAGTTATTTTTTTTAAGTCACCTTCCTTGGTTTCATTTATTTAATTATTCATTTGTTTTGCATTTTTTCTTTACTTTATTGAGGTTATGATTGTATTAATAAGTTATAGCAGTGAGTTGTTACTCTTGTTTTGTTTGTTTTTTTGGATGCTACTTGGAAAATTACGTGTTAGATTTCTGTGATAAACGCCTGTTTGTAGTTTGAAAGCACTGAATAAAGAGAAAAAAATAAAACAAACACTTTGTTGATTGTAAGCTGCGCCTGTAAAGGGCAGAAAGTACACCAACAGTATGGTTAAAGTTAAGTCTATGTCGCCAATAAAGGAAGAAAAAAAAGTGTGTTGCTATTCAAGTACAATTTTTACCAGTGAACAGATGAGTGGCAACCTTCTTTTTAAAGGTAGCCTCTAGTTATTCCTACATACACATATTATTTAACAGTTGTCGCTACCAGTTTGCTGACTCAGATTAGTAATTTCAAAATATAATACATTGGTTTAATGATAAAATGCTTTTGTAGTGTATCTCTGCCTCTACCAGGGTGATGGGAAATGTAGTGTGACAGGTACTTTAGAATAACATAACTATGAGATTAGAGAAAGGGGCTGAATATTTAGTGCAGTTTCCCATTAATAACACACTGTAATGAAAAATATGAAGGTAATTTAATGATAAAAAAAAAAAACAACAACAATGATGCAATTTGTATTATCAGTTCTCTAGTTAAGAACATTTGGTTGATTATTCTTATGTAATCCACTTTTATTTTTTTAAACTTGTCCTTTTCCAATCCATTGCGGCATTGTTTCTTTTTACTTAAAAGGTTGAATAGCCTAATTGTTTTATAACTTCTACTCAGACTTAATTTTAAATCAACTACATCTTGCACCGTTAAGGTGATATCATGGTGATAAAACCCATCCAAAAATAGACAGACAGGTAGACATACAAACATCTGGCAGTATTCAAAACACCTATGAAGAAGACACACTCACAAGGTGACAACAACACCAGACAAGACGCTGTCACAGCTGATAAAAATACCTCACCACTTTGGGATGGGCTCATGAATATTCATATCAATAACATAATCATCCCCTACATGCTGCAACAAATGA
>JAOWBC010001486.1:23244142-23255251 GCA_028566105.1 Hypoplectrus providencianus
ACTAAACAAAGATGGTGACAATTTCAAACATTGTACCTACAAAATATCCCTATATTAGCATTGCTTTTTTGAGAGTGTTTCTGCAAAGCACTGCAGCCTCACAGAGCCACTAGCATGGCTGTAGACATTTTTTTCTCATTTCCTGATTATGTCACTGTCTTTAACAGAGTGCCCTGCCCAGTACTGGGGCCCTGACTGCAAGGGGAAATGTAATTGTTACCCCAACGGCCAGTGCGACGACTTGACCGGCGAGTGTACCTGCAAACACAACCGTTGGGGTCCCAACTGCGAGAATGCTTGCTTGTGCCAAAAGGGCAAATGCGACCAAGAAACGGGCAAATGCACATGCCACCCCGGCGTCTGGGGCCCGCAGTGCAACAACAACTGCTACTGCAGCATCAACTCCATCTGCGACGCAATGACCGGGCGATGCATGTGCAACCCTGGCTGGACGGGGAGGAACTGTGCCATCCAGTGCAACTGTAACAATTCACCGTGCGACCAGTTCACGGGGCGCTGCCAGTGCCGGGAGAGGCTGTGGGGCCCTCGCTGCGAACGCTACTGCCAGTGCATCCACGGCAAGTGCAACCAGGCGGACGGCTCGTGTACCTGCACACCGGGGTACCGTGGGAAGTTCTGCAGGGAACCGTGTCCGGCCGGGTTCTACGGTCAAAACTGCAGGAACAGGTGGGGAAAAATCTTGGCAGAGAGCAAATGTACCATATAAAAAGCACAGGAAACATGCAGTTTTACAGATGCCTAATGCTCAATTCCCTTGTCTGATCCATATTATGGTGCGGTTTTGTGGTTTCAATAGGAAATAAGATTTGATATATGCTGCAGCTGATAACCCTTAAAATATCTGACCGTGTTACTTAATGGAGCAATAATAAAGTGAGATTTGGGGGTTGGTATTCACATTATCCCATAATCATCAGCCAACATGTAAAAGCAATTCAGGTTAAGTACTTTACCTTCCATGGGCTGTAACATTCTGACACGATACTGTTGCTATACACTGAAAAGAACACGGTGAAAGTTCAGAGTTGTTTATCACCCTTTCCTAAATGACCATGAAAGCACCATTTTTTTTAGCACACAAATACAGAATCCTTTCATTGGCTTCCACACAGTTTTTACTCCATGGAGGAATGTTTGTGTATGAGAAATGAGGAGTCCTTTTCTGTTTCTCTTGGCTGACTGAAGATGCGGGCACTGCAAGGGCCAGCAGCCCTGCAAGGTGACAGAGGGACGTTGCATCACCTGCGACAGGGGCTGGAACGGGACGCGCTGTGACCAGCTCTGCTCAAAAGGCTTCTTCGGCGAAAATTGCCAGGAAGTGTGTCCAACTTGTAAGGACGGTCACCACTGCGACCCCATTCATGGCAAGTGCTCTCACTGCAACCCCGGCTGGATTGGGGACAGGTATGAAAACACACATTACAACCCAGAAAAGAAGCACGAAAACACATTTTGTTTTCCTTTTTTTTCTCCACAGAATTGCATCATTTTTCGGTGTTAAAAACATAATGGCAGTGCTTTTAACTAGTAGCTACTGTAATATCATTTTCCGCTCTGTGATAAAGTCTGTGACTCACTCTGCTTAGCTTGAATATGACTGTAATCATGACATTCCTTTTGTGTGTGCTAGGTGCGAGGTGCGCTGCCCCAACGGCACATACGGCGAGAACTGTGAGAACAACTGCAGTCACTGTTTTAACGGCATCTGTCATGTTGTCACCGGAGAGTGCCTGTGTGACGCGGGATTTTATGGCACCTAGTAAGTCATCAGACACCTCATCCCCCCAAAAAAACCTTGTGTTTCTAAATTTCAGCAGTGGGAAAATGGTTGATGGCTTTCTTAGTACTTGTCACACACTTCTGTATCTTGGGGATTTGAATGAGTGAGCATGTGTTTTGAGGTGTACTTTTTACAGATTCTGATAAAAAAAAAAAAAAAAACACTCTTTAAAAAGGGAAAAGTTAAATTCCTGCAAACTTCCATCACAGGAAAAGATTTTGCCTGGAATAAAAACCGATCCGGTTTATGCCTTTTCTCTTTTTCTGTGTCCTATTTTATGCATCTGTCACTTGGAATGAACATTAAACAGATGTTGTTTTTGTCTGCACTCAAGCTGCAATATGACCTGTCAACCTGGCCAGTACGGAGTGAACTGCAACCAAACCTGCTCTTGCAACGACAAGAACTGTGATCCCGTGTCTGGCGCTTGCTTCCTCCGTAAGAAAAACTCAGTTTTTTGCAACCACATGCTTGTGTTTTAAAGGCTTTTCTGTGTTGTAATAATGCACCTTTTCAGACACAAACAGTTATTTCTCCGTCTTACTACACACACCGAAAGAATTATGACCCTCTGAATTGTTTGTCCAAAGAGCCAGATGCCACTAGCGCTGCCTGCGTATTAAATGTCTAATAGTTGGCTGTACACACAGAGCAGCAACAAACACGTCTATTCAGGTCAGTGTGTGTAGCGGGAGAGTTAGCGTAGCGAGCCCTTGATAGCGTTTCCAGACTCAGACCGGTGTCCTTTTTATGGCTTGTGTTTGTTGGCTCTGTTCCTTTCTAGCCAGAGAGAGAGAGAGAGAGAGGAAGAGAGGAAGGAGGAAGAAATAAAGAGGGGGATGGAGAAAATATGAGAGGGAAGAAAAAACTCTGGAGGAAAAAGTGGACTGCAGGCAGGCAGGCAGGGAGATATTGTTGTTTAGGTAGCATTGATTTTGGCCAGTGGACATGATGGGCGGTGACAAGTTGGCCAGTGATATCATAAGACCTTGTCACTTTACCTTACCCCCCCACCCAAACTGTTTCCCATCCTTTATCCATCTGTGAGCACAGAGCAATGACAACACGCCACGCCCAGGCCGCCTGACAATCCATCTCAGCCTTATGTGACAGTGTAAAGACCTGACGGGCCAACGCTACTTACCCCTTAACTGATGGTTTGCCTCTCTCCTGCTGTCATCTGTCCTTGCGAGCGCCCCAACGGCGTCCATGCTCATGCGATGCAGCGGTTATTATCTTTGGGGTGTATCCCACTTGAAGAGGGAGGGGCGCTAATAAATCATCGATGAGTTATGGTGAGGGGCGTGCAATAAAGAGGGGGCGAGGGGAGGAAGTTGCTCGCAGGAAATCGGCAGTGAAAGCGTAAGTGGCGCCGCGTCTTGAGGGAGATAAGATTAATCGTGTGTTATTTGTAGCGATTTCAGCCTTGTTGCGATATTCCTCGGAGATGCTTCATGTCAGGCAGCTATTGAAAATCAATTAACACAACTCTGGGCTCTGTCTTTGTTATCAAAGCTAACTATCACATTAATAAAGATTATAAACAGTTAGCTAAAGCCTTTCCTCGGGCCATTTGAATCCGCTGTTACCGTAAATCATAATCAACTGCTGTAGGCCCAGGTCTCTGGAGGTCGTGATGACAGAGAGAGGGATTTGTTGAAACTGGCACTCGGAGTTTTCACCAATGTGGCACACCCAGAATTCCCTGCATCTCCTCTTTCAGAGCCCAACCAGCGGATGGGCGTGATCGCGGCTGGAACCCTGGTCTCCTTCTTACTGATCGTCCTGCTGTCGCTGCTGTGCTGCTGCTGCCTGTGTCGACACAAAGACGACCACAAGTGAGTGACGGATAGGTGTCTCACCCTGGTTAAGAAAACAGAGGGAAATATTTTTCTCTCCCAGGTACCACATTGTTAAATGAATAAATGCATTTCAATTGTATGTTAAGTACTTTTCTATATTGACATTACAGTGCGAGGAGCAATGTGAGCGGGCCCCTGAGCCCTCAGAGGAGGCTCGGGGCCAGGTTTAATATGCCTCTTTTGAATGATTCATTTGGATTTCCATGGCGTCATCCCTTTTCGATCCTAACCGAGACATCTCTACCAACAGCAAAAAAGCCAAGCGGATCCTGTGTGGACGATTCAGCCGAATCAGCACTAAACTTCCCCGTATTCCACTGAGGCGACAGAAACTGCCCAAAGTAGTCGGTAAGCCCCAAAACTCTTTCTCATATCCCACCGCAGAGCTGCCAGAGGCTGCTGCGTTTTATGTAATCATCCTCTCGGGGTGCTTGTACGACGCAGCCTGCTACAGCCAAGTTACTAACCAGTCATTAATGTAAGGATGACCAGATTTTGACATTTAGATGGCGGATGATTTGAAGACAGTTCCAGCTGTGACAGTCACAGCAATGAATGGCAGTCAGAGTGAGCTTCTTTTCCAATCGGTGCTACCTTAGTCTTCCTCTTCGATGATGACTAGGGTTGAAGAGTGTATGGTGGCTGCCAGGCGAGGATGGGGTTTCATTTGAAAGGAATGCACTGGTTTTAGAGCCCCTTATTATTCTTGGCACCCTCAAATGCCATGTGTTCATATTATTACAACCCTAAACTGGGCCTTTTTTTTTTTCTTTTCTTCCCATTTTCTTTACTCGTTTCCATCGTCTTCTTCCCCCAAGAAAAAGTTTCTCTTGAGGCTGTGTTATTAAAAGAAGGCCGGCGGTTGTCGGGGGGCCCGGGTGGTGAGTGACGCGCTATCAAAGGCCGCACTGTTTGGGTGGACGCTGCGGCTCTTGCTGCTCCATGCGGAGGTCTCGTGGTCTATGACAGATCTGTCTGTGACCCCGGTCTTTCTTTTATCTAAGCAGACAGAGAGAGATATGACGATCTTTAAAAACCCCACCACATGGTTTTTAAAAGGCTGGTTTTGTTCAGGGTTCAAAAACAGTGAAAACACACAGTTATTGGAATCTCTTTAAAGATTCAAGTGTTTGTGTAAGCAGATAGTGGAGCTCCTGTTAGCTGTGCTATATCACTGCACAAATGATTGTTATTCACTGTGACAATGCATGCAGTTGCAGGGTAAATGTTCTGTCACATACTGCATATTAGTACAGCAAGTTTTCTGCCCTTCACAGCGCTCTATATGTCCTGACAGCAGGATTACAGAAAAACTACTAATGAAACTTGGTGGAAGGGTGTCGCATGGGCCCAGGAAGAATCCATTATCTATCAGAGTGGCTCCAAATTGTAGGGTAGATGTACAAATCATCATCAATGTTGCATTATTTGGCATTTGTGCTGCATCGATGTGGTGTCGGAATAATCTCCATATTCGTTTCCGATGGGAATATTCACGCATCAAGTTGGAGCATTGTTAGACAGTTCTGCGCCCTCCAAGTGCCCTCTGAGTTATGCAAATGTTTTTATTTACAAATTAAAGTAGGAGATAAATAATGGCAAACAACATTGACAGAATATGGCATTTGCAGCACTCTAAAGCAATTAGTCAACTAATGAATTAGTGACAGAAAGTTAATGTACAACAACTCTCATGATCGATTTGCTGTTAAAGGTCATTAATCATAAAAAGCCAAACTTTTCCCTGGCTCCAGCCTGTCAGATTTACTGCTTTTCCCCCTTCGTCATTGTGAATCTGTGGACTGCTGCTCTGACAAAACAGACAAAAGTGGGCTGTGGGAACTTGTTATGGGAATCTTTGTCTATTTTCTGACATAAATAGATCAAATGAATGATCGGCTGGAAAACAACATAATCAAAGTGTTGCACAGCAGTTTCCTAACTTTGCTTAAGCTTAAGTATCATTATGAAGCTCTGTAATGGGACTCTTTGAAGGGCTTTATTGAAGCCAGCGTGCTGTGGAAGGAGTTGATGACCTGGTTTCTTTTTCATGTCTGAGCAACATGTGCCTACTCAGTTATTCAGCTGATTCTTTGAGTTGAGAATCCGTCTTTATTTTGCCTCGGTGAAGAAACAACACTGGAACAGAGTTGCCTTTGTCATCACAGTGCTGGATATTTATACGCTTGCTTGTGAAGAGTTTGACCATGTGAAGAAACGAGCCACAGGCATAGAAAAGCCACGTCAAACAAATAATCTATTTCACATCTGCCGAATCCATTTTTGTTGGTCTTTATTGTCAAGAGATCTTCATTCCCAAGGAGCAAATAAGACTTCAAATCTAACATCAGACCTCAATACCTAGTGAAATCTATTGCATCTCCTATACGTCTCTCCTGTCCTTCCTGGTTTGTCCTATCCAAATGTTTGCTACTCTGCTTTCTGTTGGGCTACCCACAGAAGCGTGGTCTGCCAACATTTAGAAACTCAAACTCTGACTGGGGCTACACAGTCCTGCACACACATTCCAGAGGGGGCCCAATGGGGCTGGAAACAGGAAGTGGTCAAATTTACCCCAGCCCGTGTCAGAACTGTGATTTATCCACACCAGGGTCAGTGGCAACAGATGTGGCAAGACAAAACGAAAAAGGAACGGGGGGATAAAACAGGGAAGGGAAGACAACAGCCTCAGTGAGGGAGCAGAGAAAGAGCAACATGAACACACCGTCACCTATTCGCCTGTTGGCACATCGCAGTTTGTTTGCTTGTAGTTTGGCATTCCTTTCTAAGCATATTTACTCCACGCCCAACAGATTCACGTCTGTCCGGCATTCCTCGCTTCCTCTGTGTCCAAATGCTTCCCCGCGGGTGAAGACTGAGAGCAGCGCCACCTGCTTTTTTCATCTTAATTCATCCAGGGAGAGCTGGCTATGTTTGCCAATGTGTTTTCAGCAACACTCAACTGATTTTTGAAATGCATAAAAATGCTTTCTTACACCCTGAAGTAGCCCTTGGTGCTTTAATTTAGATGGAATAAATCAGAAAAGGTCAGCATGAGTGTGAGGATTATTGTTTTAGATAAATGTAATCGCTGATTTCACGAGCTGAGTCGGCTTTGTTGGATGTCACTCAGCGCTCTGTATTTGTTTTAGACTCTGCAGGGAAGCGTGTAACCCTGACACAGGCTATTTCAGGCTCTAACATATCGTTTCTTCTTATTATTGGCAAGTTAGATCCACATTTGATGCCCAGACTTCCACAGCTGGAGCAGGCATTTGAACTAGCAACCTCCTTACCTCAGCCCAGCTCCGTGTCCTTTAGTCCACCTCTGCCTCAGGTCTGTGAACGCATCCCCACCCCCCAACTGAGCAACTGTGGTGGCGCAGCTCTGCAGCTGGGATGTGTCAATAATGCCCTGTTGTGCGTTGGCCTCCATGTAGGGAGGGATCACAGTGGCGTCCAGTCTGCGGAGCAGTCTGCCCCGCTAGACCCGCAGTCTGGAGGGAGCAGCTTTCAAGGGCAGCAGTTGTTCATCACTGCATGCGAGTAATGTCGCAAAATACCCATGTGTTAGCTTGTTGACTAACTTAACTGCAGTCTTTGCATAGGTTAGCTGCTCCACATTCTTCAGGCCCTCAGAGTCTCTGCCTGTGGCTGCTGCTGCTGCTGCACAAACCTTTTCATTTATTTATCCCTCTCAGTGAATTCAGACAAAATATTAGATTTCATCCACACCTCTTGGGTAAATATTCCCGTCTTGTTTCTTTATACAGTATAATGTTATTAATCTACATCCACACAAAGCTAATTTCCTTTTTAAAGTCAATCCAATCAGAATAACAGAGCCAGTTGTAGCCACAGCATCAACTACACATGTAGAGAGAGCAGAGTGGCACTATTCTGGTAAACAGGATATCCTTAAATAATCACATAAATGGCTGCCCTTGGATGGAAGTCCCCCCTACATACAGTACATTTTGGGACGCTTGTTATTTTTGGTCTTTTTTCTCCCCTTTCACACACATCTGTGCTTGCTTATTGTAGAAATGTTGCACCTGTGTTGACATTATCCCCCTTAGAAGTAACACAAAGACTCCCAAACATGTAGCTGAGAGGTTTGGAGGACTTGTTTTGGATGAATGAGAGAACTTGGTGTGGCAATAAATATTAATCCGATTCATTTGATTTCTCAGTATGTCAGTTATAATTTAAAACAGGTTTTCTATTTGAGGTAGTAATTCTTGGTCAAAATTATAACTTTGAAAAACTAATAAAACTCAGCAGCATGAAGGGGAAAAAAATATATAATTTGGGAGCTTGAAAATTGCTTTGTACAAACATGTCTGTTCACAAGTTTTGGTTTGAGCACGACTAAATCTGGTCGTTGTTTGAAAAATGTTGAAAATCATAACAGGAGTCACATGGTGTGAGGCAGACGGATGAGTACAGGAAGCAAGAGAATAAACATCAGTCCAATTTAAGAAGAAAAATAAACCAGACATGTTTAGTTTACATGTTATGGTGAGAGGAACCGCCAAACACATCATCCGCTTCAGTTATATGTATTTGAATGTTAATAAGAGGAAGTTTTTTCTGCCACATGCACATCAAGACTAACACGAAGAGATTCAGTGAGAATGTAAAAATATCTGTGCAATAGGCTCCCTATACTGTTATACAACAGAATAAATGCAGTTTTTCCTCGATAGTGCTTCTACAAATCTGCAAAAATCCACCTGTGGATCACTTAAAGTAGCTCATCTTTTCTGTTACAGTTAAACAACAACAGCTAAGGAGCTGGGATTTGTTCCTGGCAGGGGTCCTGGTACAGTTAGGGGATTTCTTCCACCTAGGGTTTATCTGAGGTCTAAACAATTGGATGGACCCATGTGTCATCGGGCATGTAAACAGGAGCATCTGATGTGGTCGGTCATGTCAAGTTAACGCCCAGTACAGTTTAAGCCAAAACTCGCGCCAGATGGGAAGATCAGCCGCAAGTATCCCTCATAAACCACAGCTGTCCTGAGACTGAAGGGTCAGCAGAAAGCTGCTGTGTCTGAAGGGGAGGAAGGAAGAGGAGCGGGAGACGCAGCCAGACAGCCAGAGAGGAACAGGACTTGACCTACATATTGTTCAGGGAGAGGATTCTGTGGAAGATGATGAAATAACCCATTTCCCTAACACATTATTACCACAAGAAGAGATTCGTGTGTCAGATATTATACTGTACATGACTGCAGGATTCATGATTATTACATCTTCCTCAGTTTAAAGGAAAAGTTCAGATGTAGGCTAAAAGTTTACATTCTTTATGCTTAGCTAGGTGAAGCGTCACAAAAGCACCTGCACACTCAGATCTGTGCAAATGTCACCCCAGCTTGCCTGCCGTGTT
Organism: Hypoplectrus providencianus; assembly: GCA_028566105.1. NCBI lineage: Eukaryota > Metazoa > Chordata > Actinopteri > Perciformes > Serranidae > Hypoplectrus > Hypoplectrus providencianus. The sequence goes on from JAOWBC010001486.1 coordinate 23,253,198, forward strand.
TCTCCTTCCTCTAGCAATGCTACTGTGATCTCAACTGTGACTGAGCAAGATTTTCCAGTGAATCCGTGATGTGTCATTGTCCTAAATTCAGTAACTCAGTTTGGGGATAGGTCTTAATTTCTCTCATAGGTGTGAAAAAGATGTAGCTTGCTGAATCTACTTCTCGGCCCCATCAATGTGGACTGAGGGCAGACTGGGCGAGATGGGGCTAGCTGGTTAGCTGGCTAGCTGGTTAGCTGGCTAGCTGGTTGCTAATTTATCTCTTCAACACATTACACAGATGTCAAAACTGTTACTTCTTCACTTTGTGTTTAAATCTTAGTCTGAATGTTGTTAACAAAAAAAATGTGGCAATATGTTCGAATACGCACCTTTAGAGACAATTTTTAAGCTTCTTTGTTTTTGTTTCATTTTCATTTCACATAGATTGAGTTTATTAGATAAATTTCACATACTCCTCAGTAATTTATTAATTAATATGTGAATTGATTATTCAGTTCTTTTGGATCAAGAAAGCGCTGCGAACCAAAAAAAAAAAAACAATGCAGACAGCCTCGGACTGATTGAGGATTTCTGTCTCGTAAGGCGGTCACAGTGTTGTTTCTTGTTTGCCTTTTATCCTGCTAAGAATAAAACCCTGGAGAAAACCTGAGTCACGTCAGCTTTGACAAAGAAATATAAAAACAGCTTATATATGTATAAAAAAATCTCCTTTCCTCTTTCCCCTTTAATGTCTAGGCCTTTGTTAACTCAAATTCAAAACCAATAAAAAATAGTTTTTCCGCAGACTCACTTAAACCAACACTTTCTACATCTCTGCAGCAGTTGTGAGAGTGAGTGAGAACAGACTGTTGTTCTTGTAACATGGTACAATACCCTCTGGCTGACCTTTTGGCTTCTGCGTTTGTTTTCTGTTCTCAGTAGCCCACCACGACCCAGAGAACACCTTCAACTGCAGCTTCATCGAGCCCCCTTCAGTGGCCGAGCAGCCCTCCCCCTCCTCCTGGTCGTCCCAGGAGTCCTTCTCTTCCTTTGAGAGCGGAGACGAGGGGCCAGTTTATTGTGTGCCCCACGAAGGTGAGTCATCGTGAGAATAAATAAACAGTTTAGTTATCTGGTGTGACGCACATAAAACCCTAATTTGTCTTTGGCATGTCGGAGCCACACACACACACACACACACTGATAGACACAGGTCTCTGAAGAAGTCAAGATCCCCAGTGTGACCGTTTAGTGACTCACCCACTTCTGTAAATCTCATTAGGGAGATATTCTCTTTATCATGTGCCATCTAGGCCCAGGTTCTGCTTCAAGAAGAGGCGAGTATAAACAGGAAATGGAATGGTCAAGTCAGCACATGGCACGAATCCAAACAGTGACTAACTCCTTCAAGTTTGATGGAAAACACCCGTTCCATCAGTTTCTATTCTCGAAGTCTGACTATGCAAGTCAGGTTTTGTTATGGGGGATTTTTGCGTGCCCGGAGTGATTGATGCGTTTTTAGTGCTCTCTTAGTACTTTGGCTTACTTTCTCATTTTTCTCATGAATGGTTCAAGGGCTTTGAAACAATTGATTCTGAGTGAGCAGCCTTGGGCACAAAATAATTGCTGTAAACATAACAAAAGGGTTCTGAATTAGAGACACAACAGTATGATCAGTTGAATTGGAGCCACTCCAGTCTCAAGTATGTATATACAAATTAGCAAATGAAGTGGTACAGATAACAGTCTCTAAATAACATGTGCGTTAGGGCTTTTCTGGTGGGAGGATGTAAGGAAAAAGTTTCTCTACAGATGAAAACAATGAAGTGCTGCTAATTGTGAAGGTCACAGATAAATCACAGAGTTTATACGTTTTTTTAATGTAAGTTTATTCTAATTTAAAAGTTGTGTGGTCTGCTTTCTACAGAGAATGCTTAATGTTTGATTGACTTTTAATTGACTTGTATCATACAGGCAATTTTATTTACATAGTTTAAATTAACACATTTTATTTTGCAGGAGTCTGTATAGTATATGAAGTGTCTGTTACACCATTACTTCAAATAAGAAAA
>JAOWBC010001486.1:23273438-23284051 GCA_028566105.1 Hypoplectrus providencianus
GTAACCGGAGTAACCGTTATTTTTCTGGTATCTTTCAGTGGTCAATGAGCTGGTGTCTCACCTCCCCCTGCAGATGCTTCTGTACTTCAACATGTTTTATTTCCCCTGCTGGTGGTTTTCTGCAGTTTTCATGCTGGAAGTTAAGGTTAGTGTGAGTCATTCAACAACTTTTAGACCCGTCATCCTTTTAGTTGTTGTCTTGGTCCACAAGACAGAAAACGATACACATGCAGGAAGTGATTAAGGAACTAACCTACTCTGAATTTGTTTCTAGGATTCACAAATATTTTCTTTTTTGAAGAAAGAGAAGATTTTACAAATGTATAGATATAGATGAGACAGGAGGAAAAAAAATAACATTGTCACAATTGCATCATGGAGAGGGGTAACAAAAAATAATCTGCCAACTTTATGGGCAATTTATCACAACTTTATGGGCATGTATATTTTAGCTGGATATTTTACATTCCTGTTCTGTGTTTCTTTAGTGTTTAGGGGGCACTGCTAATAAAATAATCAAAAGTAAAGTAAAGTTGGATTTATCACTGAGCACACCTGGATGAGAGCAGATTTGTTTGGTTCAATCTGAAGTGGAAATTGAAGAGAATATATAAGACAAATTAATGTTGTATTGTAGTATACTCAAGCCCATAAAAACTAAATTTAGTGGGGATACTTTGATGGATTTATGTGTATTGGTGCTCAATTTGACCAGTTTACTAAAGGAGCTGTGCCGAATTGAAAGCTGGTGACTCTGGTGCCCTCTTGTGGCAGCAGGAAAAACACTGTATTGCAGACCCCTCAATTCAAACCAGGACATGAATGGAGTGAAAGCAACATGTGCAGAAGCAGGCACCACCTTTCCCCTGGAGTGATTTGAAAGAAGTTCCTCTGGCATCATCCTTTCAGAAGTGTTTTGTTTGCTGACTCAATAGCCCACTGTTCAAAGTCCTGTTAACTGCAGGCAGAAAATATGTTTTCCTCCCTTCCTGACATTCCTGCTCTGCTTTATTTTTCCAGTTCTATTATCTTCCCGGCTACTACCAGGCCCTGCTCATAACCGGGATGATCCTCCTCACAGTCATTGAAGTGGTCCGACTCTATCTGGGCTACATTGGCAACCTTAAAGAAAAGGTAATTCAAACCAACATCCTCTTTGAACCGCGAGGCAGAGCTCTTTTATGGTCTGTCGTCTCCTGAATAACACAGCGCAGGAAGTGGCTGCTTAAGGATTCTGCCTGCGTGTGTAAACAATCAGCTCCTGGCTACAACTGTCTTGTGTGTGTGCGCGCAGGTTTTTGTGTGTGTTTTTGTGCTTTCATGTGGATACAACTACAGTACTTGATGCCTGACTGCTCTATCTCTGCATCTCCTCCATCCACCAACCCAAACTACCCCCCCTCCCGGTGTGTCATCAGGTGCCAGAGCTGGCAGCCTTCTGGCTCCTGTCTTTCATGTTCCAGCTGCCGGTGCTGCTGTTCTTCCTGACCGATGAAGGAATTATCATCCTGCCCCTGGAGAGAGCCGTCCACTCCCTCTACCTCCTCTTCCTGCTGGCCCAGATCCTGGCCTCGTTCCTGGCTCTCAGGACCATGACCCGAAAGCTCACCCTGCTCTTCCATCTGCGCCAGTTTGGAAAGGTGGAGGGCTTCCGGCACGCTGGGATGAGCCCCGTGTGCGGGCTGCCCTACCACCGCAGTGTGCTGCCGGTGTCGCCCATCCCCGATATGTACCATTAAAGTAAACATCAGCTTTCATTGCTAAGGGCAATGCAATGCAAGTATTGTAACTTCTGTGTGGAGTTTGCATGTTCTCCCTGGGTTCTTTCCAGGTTCTCCAGCTTCCAAAAACCTGCAGCGAAGGTTTCATTGATTGATCGTCTTTTGTGAATGAAAGTCTGATTGGTTGTCTGTCTGTAGAGTTGTATTTCTATCTGGTAATTTCTTTACAAGTCATGAAGATTGCATAGATTGATTGCAGAAGATTGCAGAAAAAGGAAACACCAAAATTTGACAAAACTTCGAAAATGTACAAAAAAAAGTTTCTATGCTCACTTTAGGCAGATTTTGTCTTTTCCGAAAAAGAGTTTATGTGCTGGAAACACTTTTTGAATTATATTGATCTGATCTGTTTTTGCTCTGCCAGGCGAGACAAACTGACATAAGATAATAATTATAGGTTACCTACTTGAATCGCATTCCTGGAGACTTGCAGGTGGCCAAAGTTTTCTGATTTGCAACCTTTTATTGTTATTTTCTCTCCTTCTTCCTTCTTCTTCCACTGTTGGCTGACAGATTAGCCTGCGGCAGTACATTACACTGCCACCTGCTGACCAAAATATGTTAATGCAGCTTTGTTTATTTGCTTTAAATCAGTTGATGAAAACTTGAGTAATTTGCATTTTATTTCATGCAACATTTTATTGTTTTGCCAGTGTCAGCTTTGATAAGCAACCTGATAAAATAAAAAATAAGCGGGTAAGGATTAACCTTATTTAGGCTTTCTAAATGACAATAGTATTTACTTGCTGTATAAAATAGTTATCAGGCATCACCATTGCCAGATTACTAAACAAATCTGTTAGCATGGATTTACACATTGATTTCTTTTTTCCACTATGTGGCCAGTAGTAGACGAGCTGTGTTATATCTCCCCTGTAAGACTTGGTAAATTGTGCAAAGTGACAGCTGTAGAAAGAAGCCCATCCTGTTTGATTTAAAAGCAATCCAGACTTTGCTTTCCAGATGAAAAAGCTCCACTCTAAATGTCAAAATGTGCCAAAACGCTGTACAGCAACAGCAAAATACAACATAAAACAAGAAAATTGCCTCAGAAATACAAAGCAGTGCATTGCCAGTAGCTGCTTGTATCAGACATTATGAAAGCGTTTCATTTCCTCTTTTTAATGGTGATGGATGATGGAGGCTGGAGTGTTGGTACAGCAGAACACTTTTTTTTTTTTTTTTTTTCACTGAGGTAGATTACATTTCTCTGTCCAGGAGAGACAGGATGAGTGTTTCCCAGGTTTGGGGCATCTGTTCTTTTGTTTCTGCAGGGAACAATGTGAGACTTACTTTAAATTTATCCGATTGCTCTTGAAGTCATTCCTTCAGTATATAATATTAATATTCCAGTTTGATGAGTGGGATGCAGGAATCACATTTCCTGCAAAGCGAAGGAGTTTAAACCCGACTGCAGCAGCATTGTGTTAAATATTTATGACCACACAGTGGCAGTCAGCGACCAAAAGAGGGATGGGGAGCTTCTGACAGTGCTGCAAAGTCCACTGAGAACAGATTATCATGCTACACATGTCCTGCTCAGGAAAGCCTCTGGCAGTAGAATAAAGGTTATGCCTGTCCACACCTGAATATGATGATGTATTATTTGATAATCTATAACTCCAGGTCTTGTCTACATGGATATCGATTTCATATTTTTCAGTCAACACCTCTTTCTTCCCCCTGCTTGGAGAGAAAATGTAGCCACTACAGATGTCACACTTGTTTTCACAACGAGCTTACAGCTAGTATTCGGTGCTCTATTATTTCTTCCCCTAGTGAGAAATTATTTAGAGTGTGGCGCACTAAGTAGTCAACAAGCTGGTTATGTGAGAGTCACAGTTTCTGTGATTCAACATGCTTATTCTGCTCTACTTTACATTCAGGAAACAGCAAGCTGCAGTGGCTGCTGCTGTACTGTTCATGGAGAAGTGAAAATGGAAAAAAAAAAAAAAACCAGAGTGGAGAATGTAACGGATGCTTCACACTTTATGTGGAATATATGCTGAAAGAAAGAAGAAACATGACAGTAACCTTTCCTTTCTCTGTCTATTGATTAGAATTGAGATTAAATTAAAATGGTGAAGGTTTAAGAAAAAAAAAACAAAAACCAAGAGAATAAAGGTGGCACCAAACACACAAAAGGTCTCACACAGGGTAACCAACTCCCTGAAAATAAAATAAGGGACGCCTCACTGGCAGGACCGGCCAACCCGAAAACAATAGAAAACAAATTATCCAGTAATTCACATTATTACAAAATGAAAAAAATAACTAAATGAAGTCAGTGCTTCTTAAACAGAAAACTGTCCTGTTTAACCTAAAACTGTATGAATTAATATTAAACAATTGATAGAAAGCTTGTCTTCCGCTGTTAGTACTTTGATCAATGGGTAGGCTGTTAAAAAAAAAAAAAAAAAAACCCACATAATTTGTTATGGCCATGTGGTTTCATGTTTTGCTTGATATCAAATCAGTTTGAAAATGTAAACCCACCCTTTAACCAACATATTCATTGTTGTCAAGAGCAACAAGGAGCACGTAGTTACAACGTGCAGCTCCACCGCTGTTAGTTGCAACACAACCTGGGAAAAGTTGTAAAAATAAGAATTCTAATAAACACAATTGCAACAAATAACACATACAATTGTAATCAAGTCCTACTCCTCTCAAACCTCTCACACAGTCCCTCCTGCTGATTGAGTCCTAACCACCGGCCTGCTGCCTCCGTCAGGTAATCAGGAAAGACTTCACTCGCAACAGTCACTTCGCACAGGGAGCTGTTTATCCTCGTTCTCTGACCATTTGTTTTTTCTTGCAATATGTGGATTTTTGAGGGATCAGACCGGAGTCTTTTCCCACCTCTGCCCACCTGATGTAGAAATTAGCTTTCATGTAGCACATCCCTGTCATTGTTCCTCACCAACTGCTGTAGCATGTTAGCTAGCTAAAGCACTGCTTAAGACACCGCTAACTAATTAGGTGCTACTCCCTGAAAAATAAATAAGGGACGCTTCACCGTCAGGGCCGACCCGACTACCTTCACCCTTTCTGGTGTGGTGAAATTTTTTAGCTCCTTTTTTTTAGTGAGAATTTACTCGGAGTGAACTATTTGACTCGAACCTGAATTGAAATAAATGCTTATTTTTAAGTATTTTTGGTTCTGTTTTTCAAGGGACGGCACACAGCTTATCTGATTAACATATCTCATCAACTGCCTTTGTCATATTATTTTAATTCTAAAGAGACTTTATAGACAAACTAACTCGTTGCTCCTCTTTAAATTGTATACTCACAATTGAACTTGTACAGTTTATTGGCTTAAACTCTCATTTTGCTCACATTTACATGATTTTCCTTTTAAATATTTGATGAGATTTACTGGAAAGAGCCTGAGATCTTAATTCTGTTTGCACCAATGACGGCTTCTTGTAACTGTTTGCACATGAAAATAAAGAACTTGAAACTTGAAAAATCTTATATATTTATATCTGATATAACGTGCATAATCATTTCAGAGGAGTCAGTGTCATTTGTACATGTAGTGTTTTTAAATATTGTTCACATATTTCTTAAAGTTGTATTAATTTAGCAGGAAATAAGTATAAGGTGTAATTAAGGTAGACCTTTTCGTTTCTTTCCACACCTTTAGGTTTCAGTTAATCACCTGATTTTGTTCACCTGCCCGCCCAGCTGCACCTCATCCCTCATTAGTCACTTTCTATATAGAGGCTGCTGTTCAGTTGCCCTTTCCCCACTTTGTTTGTTGCCTGTCTGAACTTTGGCTGCCTGATTATTCCTGCTTTCAGTCACTGTGTGGCCATGTCAGAACGCTTCTCAAACGTTGACCCTCTCAAACCCCCTCACCTTAATAATTAGCAAAAAAAAAAAAAAAAAAAAGACGATGCAAGCGTTTGCTGGGTTTAGTTTGGAGCCTAGTTTGAGATTCTGCAGCATAAAATGTGATTTAACACACACAACAAGACACCAACACACGGCTGCTTATCTTTCTGAGTCTCAGTGCAAACAAAGCTACTAAGCTCCCCCGTATTGGTGGATTTTGAGACTCAAGCGCTCATGGAAAAGTCACTTTCAACATACTTTTCCCTCGTCAGTGAAGCTACAGAGAAAACAAATGCACTCAGACAAAAGGAGGCAATTGTGGGAAACCGTAAAGCTGCAGGCATCAAGTAAAGCGGTGATCCTCCCAACCTTGTTCTCATTACTCGGCAGTAATTACACCAAGAAACCCTAATTAATCTTATTGTCATGTATTGATTCGTTTTAAATGCTACTGAGAGAAGGGTTCAATATATTGTCCTTTTTTCTCCTCCGACTAATGTCCTTTATGGTGAATAACAGAAACAGAGATAATAAATCAGCCCTGGTTTGGAGTTTATATCCCCGTCACAGTGACGCTTGTCTGACGTCTTTTCCACTCCTGAGAATTGTACGATCACCAGGATGCTGTGACCCATTCTGCTTCCCCTGGATCTGGTTTTAATAAGTATGAACTCCATTGTTGGAGGGGAAGAAAAATTAACCAGCTTTTGGTGGGAGAAGGGAACAGAAATTCCCTCTGGAGGCACAGTGGTCACATCTGAAGCAGCTCTTCGCACCTTTCACCTCATCAAATTGCCTTTCTTTGGGGGAGTGTGGTGGATAAAAGCCTCACACAGTCTGGGGACATAATGTGCTCTGCCGCACAAAACATATTGTTTCCTTCTTGCTTTTTAGTGACTTTTTTTTTTTTTAAAGGAGCTCCTGCAACTTCTGATCAAGTTTTCTTCTTCACCTCTTTTTCCATGATTTTAACACCACAGTAGAGTCACACAATGTGACTGGGCGAGGCCGTGTTAAGCACCAGCCGGAAGAAATATCCAAGACATCACAGCGACATCCTCATCCCTCATTTCAGTAATCCCTCAGTGGAGAGCTCTCCGGCCCTGCCGAGAGCCTGGAGATGTCCCTGTCCTCTTAATCACAGGTGGCTGAACAATGAGCTTTAATCCTCACGCAAAGTAGAGCAGCTCAGCTTCATTCATAAACTGGCTCTCAAACACTCTAAACACAGTTTTCTTTATCTACAAGCCTCATCAATAAGAACTGACCTAAGTATTACCTGTGTCGCCGAAACCAGTTGTTTCATTATCCAATAAACACATAAGTGAGTCACTTTGTTGCATCTGGAACTAACCTCTAAAAAGACTCTTTATTCCCATTTGAATGTTTGCTAAAAGCCACAGTACCCAAAAGGCTAAAAAACATTGCCTTTATTTTTCACATGAAACAATGTTTTTTTTTTTTTTTTTTTTTTTTTGAAGATTTGCTCTTAAGTAGCAGCTAATGGGCTTGGGGCTCAGTGCCACACACAGGATGGCCAAGTCCAACAATTTGTGAGCAACACAATTCATTTTGTATTTTCCCGTCATTGTATTAAAGTAGTAATACTGAAGATGTGTAACCATGGGAAAAACAAATCTTACTTACTCCTTTATGGTTTTGTTTCATTTAGTTTTTATTATTTTCTTTTATCTGATAGGATGTAAGGCCCTGACTTTTCTACAATATCTTATCTTGGCAACACCTGGTTAGGAAAGTTCATGAAACTGTCAACAGAAATGTCAGAAACATAGCAACTGATGATGTTTTCATTGAATGACGTTGCTGCAGCAAAGTGCAAAATCTTTACAAAACAAAGTTGTTCATTGTTTAAGCCACACCAAATTTCTTGTGGTTGATAAGAGTTCAGGCCTGAAAACGTTCATTAATTTATTACCCATAACGTCTTTCCAACAGACAACCCGTTCAAGCTCTCATTCACTCCTACGGGCGATTTAGAGTCGCAAGTTAAACCTTAGCTGCATGTTTTTGGACTGTGTGAGGAAGCCAGAGGACCCAGAGATAATGCACAGTGATGACATGCAAATTTCATAACGAAGAGCCACAGGTTGGAGTCGAACCAGCGACCCTCATGACTCATAATTACAGCGTTGATGCACTCCTCCTCCAGTTGGCCAGACTAACACTAACCCTAAACTCTCCTTCAAATGTGGGCAGGAAACCACGCAGCCTGCTGCACCACAAAATGTATGAGTTTGAATAAGTTATGGGCCAACTTGGCAACTGGTTTGATCGATCTGATAACAACACATCTTTAACTCTGTTTACACTTGTATCTAGAGCTGAAAACTTATGATCCAGCCACCTAAGATGCATTTTAAAAACTCTGTAAATGGGGTCAAAATGCACATTAACTGCATGTAACACCACAGAGTGGACATAGGATCTGATCAATTCTTGCATTGTGTTTGGTGTCTAATGGTCACAGAAATGCAGCATCATCCAGCATCAGCCTGGGACCTTCCTTTACCATGCAGCAAGGTGTGATGCTCCCTTCACCTCTGCCTGCAGCTTTAATTTCACTGTCACTCATCATGATTTTTAATTGAGCAAACAAACCCGAGGTGAGCAGAGGGGTTCATGTAATCTGGGTGAACCGGCCCTTTAACAGAATCTGCTGCGTTACAGAAGAAAGTCATTAAACCGGTAACACATCCCCAGCTGACCCACCTCTGCAGCCCCCTGCTATTCCTCCATAACACGTTTCCATTAGCAACTGAAGAAAAATACTTCCGAGAACATCCTGTGAGCGTCACTCCTGCAGGCCTGCGGGGAGTGTCAAGCTGCGAGCCTACTGCTAAATCCTCTGGGACATTGTTCAATCTCTCATACTCATTTCCCCAGATAGGGCTGACAGAAAAGGACCTGGCATCTGCAAGGAAATGGCAATATGATAGTTGATGGGAAACACATGTATGACTCCATTATTTGATGCAATTTCTGCCTCCCCACTCCAATCTGAATGTGTGGAAGTGGCTTTTAGGGGTATAGAATACATATTGCCCAATTACTGCCTCTAAATGATATTGGGCAATGAAATTCAAATCTCATTCATAAGCCACTTATATTGTCTCCACCTTTTGCAGCCAGCGGGCTCTGTGGGAAATGTGACATCACACTGGCAGGCAGGGAAGTTTGAAGCTCAGGCAGAAATTGGTGGCTGGATATTTTCAATTTGGGTCTGATTACCTGGGTGAGGGGGATGGCAGGGCAATTCACTTCTCCCGGTGGTTTAAATGGCCACTCACCATACAGTACAGATTAATATTTTATCAAGGAGCGACAGTAAAATGTCTGCAGAGCTTGATGACACAGGCGAATGTACCGCCTTCACATTAAACTATATGGAAACTGTTATGTGCCCTTTATGGCTGTTTCTTTTATTTATTTATTTTTGCTATAATTTGAGAGGGGTTTTTGAATGGAGCCATTTGCATGTTACCTGACTTTGCTCTTCCTGTGAGCAGGAGGTGTTTCACTGTGGGAGCTGGAACTCTAATCTTTTTAAAAGCTCAGGCTGCAGCAAAAGCGAAAATGTGGGGAAATGAAAAGTAGAGTGGACTTATTATTGTCTGTCCATCAAACTGTGGGATATGTACGTAGCACAGCATTGATCCCGAGGGTTTTTTTTTCATGTATATATAACATGGAAACGTGCAAACGGCTGTAATATAAATAACAAATATGCTTGATATAATATATTATTTCAGTAAATCAGTTCCTTCACAGAAAAATCTCTAGCTCAGAGGTGCATATACTTTGTTACACATACTGCATTTCAAAAGGTCATGAAGGCTTTTTAATTTACATACATTTTCACATGCACAAGTCTGTTAATTAGTTCCATAAAGCCAGTTTCATTCATATATCTGGGAAATAACAAATTGGTCTCAGAGGGATTTGCAGTCTACACATCATCCTCTATAGACTGTTTTTTGTAGTGTTGTTTTTTCAAGTCTTTAATGAGGAGACATGTACAGTACCTGTGATATATACATATGGAAATCTCAGAGCCTGAAAGCATTTTGCCAGGGGCTTGGAAAAAAAAAAAAGTGGTTTGAGAAAAGAAAATGTTGTACAAGCTGCCAGAACGGCCGCATGACTCCTCTGTGTCATTAAGGGAAGAGTGAAGACCACTGTCAAATCAGTTATTTCATTTCTCCTCTCAGTGGTGTCTCTCACAGTCTGGCCTGTCATGACGCAGCGCCGCTGATCCGTCATTACCTGCAGCCACGGCTCTAACATTGTTTCCACGCTGCACAGTTGCCGCCAGGCTGTCGGCCCTTTAAATATGCATTGTGTTATTGCTTTTAATACATGTCTCCTGAGAAATAAGATTTTATCTTATTTGTTTGTTCAGTATGGAGATCTTGTTCAATTCTTTATTAAAAACAATTCAGTTAGAGTGTTAATTACACATATATGTATGGTGCTATTGTAAAAAAAGAAAAAAAAAAGGCAGCAGTTTCTGTGAATATATGCTACAAAATCACTGATTTACATGGTTTACATCTTTACAAAGGTTTAGGGGAAAAAAAATCCTGGTTAGGCATCATAAAAAACAGTTTGAACACTAAATAAATGGCAGGAGTGGAGAAGTTTGGAGGGAGAATTGAGTACCTAAAGTTAAATAAATAAATATATATATAAAATGTACATAAAAACATGATTCACAAAATGTATTAATTTACTTGGTTTTTTTTTATAAGGGAAACGGTCATCACTTTCTTTAGTTCAACCCATTCGCTTCCCAAGTCCCGCCCCCATTTAAACTTTGCTTTACCACCAATGACAGTTACTATACCAGTAAGATGGAGGTGGAGGACAGTCCAGAAAATGTATTTTACTACCCATATAAACCACCTATATTAACATTTTTGAGGGAGAACAGTCTGATATTGAATGATACAAAAATGTTTCAGTGTATAA
>JAOWBC010001486.1:23295401-23313708 GCA_028566105.1 Hypoplectrus providencianus
TTTGTGTCACCGCAGTGTGGGCAGTGTGTGAAGATGAACAGAGCACACACTGCCCACACTGTGGTGACACAAAGCTGGTTCCATATCTGCAAAGTAGCTCTTTATGATTCTACCAGTCTTTTTTTTCCAGCCCCTGGTGTAAAAATCCTTTAGGCATGGTGAAGCGCTGCCTATTGTTTGTTAAGCTTAACAAACCACTCTTCACTGCTACCATACAAGGTATTTATGCATCCTGTCAGTGCTTTCTAGGTGCAGGAGTAGAAATCTCTAGTTTTTGAGGGGATATCTGTAACTTCCTGAGGCAGCTAAGGTGAAAGTCTCTGCCTTGCCTTTCTTAAACTCAGTCAGTGTCCAGTGGCCAGGTCAGGCCCATTGTTACATGGACGCCATGGTACATGAAGCTGTCCAAGCTCTCCAAGGAGATGGTATTAAGGGGGTGCAGTCCAGGTCAGAACCTCTACTTTAATGAGACAGGTCTCCCCTTAAAAACAAGGGTCTGCAGAGGCGGCAAAATATGACTCATACTTCCTTTTTACTGTTCTCAGCAGCACTTTTGCTGAATTGGTAGATGATGATTGTGTGTGACATCTGCCATTCAAACTCTGCATCACCGTCAAACAGTGGACTTTCACCCAGGAGAACAGGGTTTATGTCCCCTGGGAAAACAAAAGTAAACAATTTTTTTCTTCACTTGGATTTTTTACAAAACTTTCATGGCTATGTCAACCTTGCAAAGACTTAATTTCTGGTATTTCTTTTAAACGTTTAAACTGTTCAGCTGTTTTTATAACTATGACCTGTAAATGTAAAATGACGTGTGTGCTATTATTATGAAGGTTGTTGTGGCTGGTACTGACAAACTTGAGTTCAGCAGGGGGCCCAAAACGTAGCCATGGGGTGCTCCAGCTTTTAGAGATGTGTTAGTCCCCCCCCTCTACCAGCTTCATATGACCTTAATAACAGATTGTTCAAGTGCACTCCTATTGAAATGAACGTTTAAACTTGTTTTTTCTCCTGATTTGACAGTGAAACAATAAATAATCTTCATTCAAAGTGCTGACATGTCTATTTAGCTATCTAAAGGATCGGTCGTTTACACCTGTGAAGATCACACAAATGCTTTTTGTGAGTGCTGTATCTACCTAAAACACACAGTCACATATTGCACAAAATGATCATACAATCAATTCCACAATTACATCAAAGGGAGCCTGTATTTCCAGCATTCACTATTATTGGCTGGTTTCATCTCACTTTGAGGAAACAAACTCTCTGCCTCCTGGCAATTCTCGACACTCCTAATCTCCTCTCACCACCTACGTGCATTTTCAGCAGCTCAGAGACGGAACATGGTGCTGCGAGCGAGACACCGGCGTCACAACATTTAATGGCTAAAAAAAGGATGAGATGTTTCTTTTTTGAGCCAAAAAAAGCAAATGTACACGAAGTGTTATTCCTCCAGTATGTTGATGAATTTGCCTCTTTCAGATTTACCACCTTACTGGACATTACAGGCCATCTGAGTTTTTGATTACTTAATGCATTTTTGGCAATAGATAGATAACTCTGTTGTGTATATATAAAGCAGCATTTTTCTTCATTTTTTTGCCCCCCAGTCTCCTTTTAGACTGACTAACAGTTGTCACTAGACATAAGAGAGTAAAGAAGTTTTATGGGAATAAATGTGACAGATGGGGCCCAAAACACTCTTCTAAGCCAAAGGGTATCTCAAAATGGAATAAAAAGCAATCCACCAATCCAGCTAACCTTGAACGATCCATCACTGCCCGTGGATTTCAATCTGAAATGTCAGGACGTCAATCGATAACAGGCCAAACTGATCCTCAGCATTTCATAGAGTCATCTCAGGCTGCGTGATTTAAGGATCTGACATACCTGAAAATGATTTCACGGGCACATAACGTGGTCGTTATTTTATTCATGTGAAATACCATTCCACAGACAGAGAAGAAGAACATCAGGTGGAGTTAATGAACAGATATCACATGGTCAATAAACATTTTTGCAAGATTCAAAGACGAGTATCAAAGTACAGTACAATGGGAATAGAACATTCAGCAGACCATCAACATGTTGGTACAGTTGTTTTTTTGTTTTGTTTTTTTGGTAGAAAGAAAATAAATCGGTTTGTACAGTTTTTCTCTGGTGATGAATAATAAACCCATGGTATGTGTGTTTTATGCACAATGCCAAAGTGTCTCAAAGAATAAGGCAACAAATCAAATTATTGTTATACATTTATTCCCCGTGAAAATGTCCCCTCGGTGATGATGTTGTAGAAAACGAATGAGACAGTATCATTTGTCAGTCACTTTATATTCTATTCCATCAGATTCTTATCACAAAAATAGATACATCTATGGCAAAGTAATTCTTTATGCCTAAACTATATCAGGAACTGGATGAACAATCATGGCGGTGAGTTGTTGTCGTTGTTGTTGTGCGCTGCAGCACATCTTAAAGTGCAAAAATGGAAACAAAGGTATCTGTAATAAATGGGCTTTTTTTTTTTTCTTTTGCGTGTTCCCCACAGACTTGACACTTTTGACAAATTGCCCGGGTGCATCAGATAATCGTTATCCCGCCTGGCTCTGGGCGATAGGGTAGTCTAATTTTGTTGCTTCTGTGAGGTTTTGGCTTGTGTGAGATCCAAGTTTGAGGAGCTGCCAATAGAGATCCTAAAAAGGGAAATTCATAAGATGTGAATTATTTACATCTCTGTGTTGCAGTGCCTTATTTTTTAGGGCATTTTGGAGGGCCTATTTTTTTCTTTTGCTGCTCCGAATATGTCTTTTTTTTTTGTACTTGGTTTCAGGTAAGATTAAATCCTTCCCGACGAAGTCAGCGAGTACAAGACCTTTTGCAGAATTTCTTATTTCCTCTCAATAATTCAAATTTCCTCAGTTGTTTATTGAGCTTGCTCTGGTTTGTGTGTCCCAGTTCTGTTGTCACAGATTCCCTCCAAAGCTTTGGTTGAAGTTGGTTTATATGTACAATACACATTGAAAATGACAGACCTAACCCAGATGCATGCACAACAATCTAAACTACATCCAATCAAATGAAGGTGGTGCTTCACAGATATTTATGTTTTATTGCAACAGTTTACACCATCAGGCTCCTGTTAACGCACTGGGCAGCTTCCGTCTCGGGTTGTATTGCCAAATCCTTATTTTAAAAAGTGCTCTAAAACCTTTTCTTTTCTCAACAGTTAAAAGGTCCATTGGTGTTTTTTTGAAAGATTCACGTTCGTCGGAAAGCAAAGTGAGATGTCGACTCTACGTACATTTATTGCTCTACGGCAACGCATCCAGACAGAAAACTAACAACTGAAAGTAAAAGGAACAAAACACATTCCTGCACATTTGTATCTGCACTACCAACCAGATCAGTTTTGATGCATATTCTTTAAATGGTTGAGTGACACACATCTTGGAGTTGTTTGCTCTTGGGTGGCATGGGCGATGGTCATCAGGCGCCCAGCAAGGCAAGGCCCACTGCACAGCGTAGCAATCCTAAAATTCATTATTTAAAGTATTTTTTTCACGAGCATGTTCTACAGCAGCCCTTCGTTTTCATGCAGTTGTATGCTTTACTCTTGTTGTGGTTGCTGGTGCCCTGCACCACACACAATTGCTCACAGTTGTCATGTAGTAATTGAAAACAGCTGTTACACAGTCATAATGATTAATACATTGATAAGAACTTTTACAAATGCGTCAAGACGACTGTTTAAATCCATGCATTTCATGCATAGATGATGGCCGTCCTCTGAGGCCTGCAGAACCTCGCAGCAGGGACGGATAGAGTCGAGTGTTTGCTGCACGTCCAGCCGGTTACCGGCCGCTCGGCCTTCCACACCTCCCTCCCATGAGCGGTTAACCTGCTTCACCTCGCTCCGTCCTGCTCGGGCTGAATCCCTGCAGCCTGTGAATGAGCGAAAAAGTATCCACGCAATCACATGCACCTCCCTGCAAACCCTATTATTTGTTTCCTACCAAGCTGCTGTTATTCTCAAGTGGTTTTTTTGAACAATGTTGCACCGCATACAATATCTTCCCAATGCTGCTGCGCACTCCAGACCTTACACATAACAAAACCTCCCAGCCTCAGGAATACATTTTCTCCAATGTCCCCACAATATTTCACAGGTTTCTTTCTACTAACAGACCGCATGGTACACTGGACGAATACAGAACTGGACAGTCACTACACTTCTCTTTATAGCTGCCACCGTACGAATGCAACACTGCTCAAATGCACATAGCTAATCAATACTAAATGTGAAGAGTGATATGTATAGTCAGCTGTCCACTTCAAACACAGCGCTGTCTCTTTGTGTGTGAGGTCCTGTTGTCCTCTGCATGGTGTCAGCATGTCTCCGGGCAAATAAAAGACAAATTCCTGCACATGTTGTGTCCTTGGTCAGCGTGTTTTACAGCTGCGTGATTGTCTGTTAGATTCATCATTTTTTTTAAGCAGTCATTTATCTGTAAGGCAGCCTTTAGGTGGTGGTCAAGGCTGAGAAAGCAGCTACTCCTATTTCATGCCGCTCCGCAGCACCTGATTGGCCGCGATGAGCATGACGCTGATGATGAAAGCGATGGCGAAGGCGCATATCAGGCTCTTACGAACACAAGTTTGCTTGACTTGCTGCGTCGGGCTGGAACCTAGAGAGGAAAAGAGAATGCAGAAGGAAAAAAAAAAGGAAAGGGGAAAAAAGGAAAAGCATTACCTGAAGGTCTATTGAATCAGGTGTTATTTAATGCTTGAAAGATATCTTGATAGTAATTTCCGAGTGAAAGAGCTCATCACAAAACCTTACAATTACATGAACACAATTATAAGGGATGAACACAGCCAAGAAAATTTGTTTTCACACCTGTACGCTGCGTAACTGCATCTAGATTGAAATGTTGATTGCAGTTTTGGAACGACAAACAAATGGATCAGTGCCTGACTGGCATATTAAAGGAAGATCAAAACAGCAGCGTGGAAAAGGAAAGGTAGTTTACCTGCAGTATCATCACCTGAAGCAGGAATGCTGGAGCAAAACAAAATGTTCAAATAGAAACGTTTTTGTCCAAATAGAGGATATTTCACACTGCTTGAGATTGATATTGCTTTTGATATATATTTATTTCCTCCAGAGTTCATTGCGGCTCCCTGAAAACAGCAACTCACGCCTTTAAAAAGTGTTTTTTCCAACACACACAAAATGATTTTCTCTTTGTAATGGCTCCAACAATCATTAAATCTAGATATTAGACCAATGACCACATAAAAAGCAAAATAATCTCAATGTAAATTAACCATTTAAGAAAAAAAAATCCACTTTCTGTTGCAGCAATTCCCCATGTGCAGTGAATTCCATTTATTTTATATTGTCGAGGTGTAATTTACTTCCTCACTGCGGACATTATCCCTAAACCTGCCTGTGCTTCAGTTAAGGATTTCCTCAATTTCTGACAATGACTTCAGAACGAGGGGTTCTCCATGCAGAGCCTGCGTGGGCGGACGGAGCTTTAGCAAGTGAGCGTTGTCATTTTAACGGGCGGGAGAGGAGAGAGGGAACAATGCCATTTGCTGTGCACAGTCGCTCAAATTACAAAACAGCTGCCTAAGAGGGCACGGCGTTTCATACGCTGCTGCTGAGTGGCTGCAGTACATTATGATCCACGTCGGCTGCTGAGGGGAGAAATTGGCATCGCTGCTGTTTGAACAACACAGGCTGCAGGATTTTAGTGCAAAATGATGAGACGAAAATGAGCTGATTTCGAGGACTGTTTAAAGGAGAACATTTATATAGTTTGTGGTGAAAAATGAAGAGATGTCTGTTTTGTTGTTCCTGTATTCAAACCAGTGGAGCTCAAGTCTTACAGTTTAAATGAACAGAATTTATCATGTTTTTAAGTTAAAACTTGGTCTGAAAAGTAACTAAAGCTGCCTAAAGGTAGTGAGTGAAAAGTGAAAGATTTGTCTGAAAATGTGGAGTAGAATTAAAGTTATATTAAATGGAAATACTCAAGTAAAGAACAATTACCTGACAGTTGTACTTAAGTAAAGTTCTTGAGTTAATGCACTTAGATACATTCCACTTCCTGCTTAAATGTGATTGGTCAATACCTCAGACCAGAAAGAGGAAGCACATTTCCTGTCTCTGAATCTGCATTAATCACTAGATATTGATGCACGTAAAGTGTGTGAAGGTATAAAAGGTTCCTCCTTACTGTCTATATCCACCTGGCAGTCCTCAGGGTTCTCTATGTGGTTCTCCTCGGTCATGATGATGTTCTCGATGTCCTTCATGGAGAGGTGATCGCAGAAGGTGTCGTAGAGAAGCCGCTTCAGCTCCTCCACCGTCAGCTTCTGCATGTCACACTGCAGGGAGACACACAACTGCACATTAACTTAGACACAGGAGAGCACACACACACACACACACAGGAAACACACAAACACAGATATGCAGAAGAGATGCATGTACAAAAGACATTTTAATCATTTGTGGTAATATTTATGAAGATGTTGGTATGAATAGATTGACTAAGTTGACATTCAAGCAAAATGCAACTGGAGGAATTAATTAAAACTTCTCCTTTTGATTAAAACCTGCAGAAGCATTGAAATGTAACTTTATCCAAACATTCTGGGTTTGATTTTCACTTTAATGTCAATGTTAAGTTTTATTCTTTCATCATCATATTATTGATCCAATATTAATTCCAATTTAATTTACTACGAGTTCTTTTTATGGTTTATTATCAAAAAAGTGGACTAAAGATTTCAAAAGTAAAAGTATACACTGAGTGAAGTGCAGCTTTTGGGGTGGGGCTAATTGTATCATGGTAGTTTGACCTTTTATAACTCATCATATGTATTACTCACCATATCACGATCATGATTTGTGTGTAAAATCGTATATTAGAATGAAACCATGGCTGCAAGCTAAATTCAGTAGAGTTATAAATTAGATTTTGCCTCAAGGAGACGAAATAAAGTAGCAAAAAAATGCATTTAAGTTTAAATTCTTGACTACTTTGTAATAATCCACTTGCATTATGTATAATTTAAATGAAATAAAAGTCAAACAAATATGTGAATGACTAAAACAACAACAACAAAATCCCTTCAAAAATAGTCATGTAGGATCTGTGGCTGTTTGGAAAGCATATCTACGCTCCTCATTTTGTGCTCGGCGTGACTGGCGCTCGCCAGTGTGACCGCCGGCTCCGTGTGATCAATCCAGCACGAGCCTGATGCTGCCGTTCTCTTATATAATGTGATGTGAGGCTATGCAGCCTTTGCAGCAGTCCCTCGGGTTCCTCGTCTCTCCCGGCAGGTGTCTCTTACTTTTCTTTCTTTTTCTTTTTTTTTTTTTTTTAAACATACGCTCACTGCACCAAGAATTCCCACAAATCCCTTCTCCTTCACACTCAATTTGGAGCCTCAGCGCCGTTATCCCGTAACTACGACAGAGGCGGCTCAGACACGAGCTCCATCCCATTAATTTCATCATTTCACTGTCAAAGTGAGAGGCTGATTATCTAATGAGGTGTCTGTAAATAAATTAATATCTATTTTACATAAAAATTGACTTTAATGTTCTAAGTAATAAGACCGTCGCCGCGCACAAAGAGGCGGAGATATCAAGTCCTGATGAGGGACGCGGCTCTTAAGGGAATCCAAACCTCTCCGAGATTAAAATCATCCCATTAACAGCCCAGTGGATGTGGCAATTAAATGTGGTTTTTCCTTTAAAGTCGTACTGTGACACAGTGGAAGTGTTCCTGCGCTCGGAGGTTTGCTCCAGCTGCAGCTCTACTGTCTGTCTTCCTGCTAATGGGGAGGAAATGAGTGACTGAATAATGAGCACCTTCCAAAAAACCGAGTCAAAGTCGGTGCCGTTGAACTTATCCGGCAACCCAGCTGCCGTCAGCTTCGGGCCCAGAAGAGTGACGAACTCCTCAAAGTCCACCTGGCCGTCTCCTGCGGAAAACAGGGGCAGTTGGTGTTTATCGTCGCAGGTTTTTACGGCCTGCTACAGTCCAGCTTTGTGACCAAATAGAGAGTAAAGGCTTCACTGCTTTTGTGACTTAAGATAATCAAAATCCAAGCTGTGTTTTGTGCCTCACCGTCCATGTCCAGTCTCTGAATGATGACTTCCAGCTCCACCTCGTTTGGCATGTAGCCCAGGGAGCGCATGGCCATCCCCAGCTCCTGTTTGGAAATGAACCCATTCCCATCGCGGTCAAACACTTTGAAGGCCTCGCGGATCTCTGCAGAGAACACACACACACACACACACACACACACACACAAGTCTTACGGTCTAAAGCAGGATATGAAAGTGGGAAATGTTCCACGCAGCAAACACACATTTGTTATGCCGCATCAGTGCTTGAGTCATAGTTATATGAGGGTTGGCAGCTCCAGAGAACAAATTCCACCAGTAACATGACAAAAAAAAAAGAGCCAAAATAAAATAAATACCCTTGAACAAAGAGCTGAAAACAGGACAAATTTTTCAACATTTTAAAGATACTCTCCGCTGTCCTTGTGTTTAAAATTTTATGGGGATGAATCAAACCTATGAAGTCTTTTCCTGCAGGCTGACAAAATCTAGAGAAGCTTTAATGCCAAAAATAACCGAACAAGAATATGTTCTGCTCCGGTGCGAGGTGGGAAGTGTCAGTCTGCTGGTTGCATTTCCTAGAGACCCGTCCGTACTGTCGTTTCTTAGAAAGGAAGAATGACAGAAAGGTTACACTGTGATTCCCAATATTTGAAACAATTACTGTCAACTCAGCTCCCCTATGTGTGGAGTTGACATTAAAACTAAATGTGAAAGGATTTCTCATGCGAACATCCACTAACAAGCAGAATTTAAAGCTCTGTTGCCTTGAATGTATAACATAACGTGGCTGAATTTATGGTATATAAAATCAGTTTAGCTGCTGTCAGATTAAAGGATTTTAGCTAAAATCAAAAAAATAATAATCTGACAATTTTTTTAGAGTGCAGCTCGGCCTGTGAAAACAGTTACATAACGTCTCCTGTGGCTGTGGAGGGAACTTTAAGTCTGACGAAATAACCCGAATGATATTTCAAGGGTTTTCTCAGTTTAAGTTTTTGTTTTCATGAAATCTTTTATTAGACTTTAAGCTTTAGTTCTTGGTACCAGAGAAGAAGAGGTCTTCTCTTGTGATTCGATATGGGAAATGTTTTGTAAATTTGTCCACGCATTGGACAGATGTGGTGTGGCTGTGGACACATTTCAGGTTAGGTTATTTATTTATCAGTTACTAATAATGGATCATGGTTGTTATTAAACCTGCCAATAGGGGGCGCTGTAAAAATCTAAATTATCTTATAAAGAAGTTTAGATTGACGCTACGCAGTCATGGGAGTGTTGCCACATCAAAATGGACACAAAAGCTGCAAGAACTCTATTCAGTTCTGTGTTTTAATGTAAAGCTCACTTTAGACACAGCAGGGAAGAAGCTCCACATCACTCATTTAACATGCAAAGCCTGCAAGATTTTATTTGGCCAAATTTAGCATAAAAAAATGTTTTGTATAACTACACTGACCATGTTGTGTGGTGTGTAGCCGGTGCTAAGGGTGTTGTGGTGCCATTTGCTTTGTTGAATCTTGCTTCCGCTGTCTGGTTCACACTGTCACAAACTCACTTGACTCATACTCAAAACTAAAAAGTATCCAAACATTAAAAAAAAAAACATGCACTGATTTGTGTCTCCATCTATTCATGGAAAACCTGAAGTAAGGAGCCTCATGTTCTCTGCAGCAGTTATTTTAAGATGAACAGAAGAAAAAACAAGAGGGCCACTATACACCCTGAACAAACAAAGAAAAACCTGCCAAAGCTCAGCTGAATAAAATCCAATAAAAAGATGTCACAGTACTGGACACAGAGTTCGAAACAGTTTGAAGCGGAGTGAAACAAAGAAGCGGACGCCCCCCGCTAACTCGCAGCCTCAGTCGCTACAGGAAATCTTTAAGCAGCTAATTCCTCAGTTCAGCCACACTGCGTTCTCTGCTTGTTTACTCTTCATGAGGGACTCAATCCCTTCATTTATATGCAATAACATCCACAACCGAGTCCCCGACCATTTTAGACTTGTCACATCTTGGTGTCACACGGCTGATTAGTGCACAAAAGAGCAGAGCAGGAGATGAATCTTAAGATGGAGATGATGCTCCGAGTAAATCTGCAAAAAAAAACCACGTGCTAAATCTGTAATCTCTTTAATCTGCTGGAATCAGACGCCCTAAAGTGCATCATTAAATAGTCATGCAAAAGTCACACTCAGTGTGAGGCAACATTCAGGGGGATGAGGTATTTTGTTGAGGATAAATTATTAGGTTGCAACTTTGTAAATGAAAAAAATAGACTGAAATGAGACCAAACAATGCACGACGACTCTGTTACGCTCCACTAACAATAACAACCTTCAAGGTAGACGAAATAAAAATTCAAATTTGAATATAAATGACAGTCCCGTCTCAGTTTACAGGCAATTAGCTGTTGTTAAGTCACTGAAGTGTAATACTGAACAAACTTCATCATTCCGCTGTGAAGTCTTGTAAATTGGGAATTGGTGATTTACCGGCGTGTCAGAGCGCCAGTGAATGGTCGAGCCTCCGGGCCAAAAATCAACAGCATGACAAATACTTTTTAGTTTGGGGAAACAAAAATATAAGGCAAGAAAACAGCATGTGTCATTCTGTGTGCAATGCGGTCTGCAGGAAATAGTTTGTTGTAATCAAGTTCGCATGCACTGAATGGAAAGCGAGCCACAGGGACACGGATACTTGGCAATCATATATTACAATGCATTACATCTGGGCATGCAATTTATATATATAAAAAAACAAACCAAAACAAACACCCCAGCAGAGTGACATTCACTGCAGCTATGCTTCACATTCGTTTTTCCCTACAAAATGTCTTACTGGAGGAATACTTTGAATCATTGAGAGCCTCCAGCTGTGTTTTTTTTTCCTTCCCTGGATGTGATCTTATTGTTTGTAGAATAACAAAACCACAGTATCCACCTGAGGTCCCGGCTCCATCTGTTTACTTTAGAAAGAGGGGCTTTCCAGCAGACACTCCCTGAAAAAAACATGTTGCCGCCACGCAGGAGGCAAACACACTCTTAAATAAGGTGCCAAAACTATTTTAGCGAATACTCCGTCTCCACTGAAAGCTTTATTTATTGATTGAAGGCCAAGGTGAGCAGAAAAAAAACCCAACTGGTGCGTGGCTTTTACTGTATTTTTTATATATGTATATAAAAAAGTTTGTATTGTTGTAATAAAATACAGGCACCATTTCTAGTGGGAGGATTTTCAGCTCTGACACAATCCATTTACTGAATACAAATGCCTCAGTGCTGCAGGGGCAGAAATATTATGAATGGCTTATCAATTCCAGTGAGATATACAGTCATATAGCTGGAATATGTATGGCTGTATTATGAAAACCACTTGAAATCAGGACAAATGGAGTAGTACTAGAATGTACTGACAAAGTGAAAGCACACCATACATAATCCCCCACTCCAATTTATCAAAAGAGGCTGACTAATCATCCTCTGAAAGAATTAATTTCTCTTTTTGACCACACGCCATCCAGATAGAGTGCTATCTCTCTGAGAGTTTATCTATCTTAATTGTCCTCAGGAGAGACAACTATATTCTCCCATTTTTAATTTACTCCATGAGCCCAAAATGGGCCAAATCCACATGTATGCCCCCACAGTGACTCCATTGTAATTGAGTAACCGCCTCTGTCAGAATCAGAAATGTTCCCTCTCCCTGACTGTGAATTAATGCTCTGCAAAAAAAAAAAAGTGAATAGCTCTGATGTTTGGTGTAGGCCTGCACAGATGACCTGAATTATCCTGCCCAATCAAAGAGAAGCAGTTGGCAAAATTTCACCACCGCTTAGTCATGTAGCCTTGAAATAAATGCATCTAAATACGAGGCGCTTATAATTAAAGCGACAGTGGGTCAGTAACTACAATCCACTTTCATGTTCCCAAACCAAATCAAAGAGAAAAATAATCATGCAAAGCAGTGGATGGATTCGATGACTGAATATCGGCTACTTTTATGTATCGTATCAAACATTACACCTGTTACACAATATCATCATTAAAATGTGTGGTGTAGGTTTTGTCTTGTTTTCACCGTTTAATAATCTGATGCTTATGATTATTTTTAATTGAGTATTATATAAAATAAGCCAATAAATTAATGAAAAGTATCCAACAGTTCAGGTTGAAATAATCAAATTGCTTATTTTTGTCTAAACAATGCTTCAATAATGTGATAATATAGCAATGGTATATTTGTGTTTTTATTAAGTAGCAGATTTTTAAAGTATTTTGGCAAAAAGTTGAAAATTCAAACAGCCAACATCCATGCAGCATTGTTTTCCATTTCCACTATTATTTACTTTTACTTTTAACCTTGGTCGGTGGCTGTATAGCCTAAAATGCAGCCTTTTTTTTTTTTTTTTTAAACCCTTGAACTTGTGGTTAAGGTTGTGAATTCAGAACGTCACCAGAAGAAAGTGAGGATGAGTTGCAGCATCATAAAAATGTTGAAGTTCAGACATCAGAGGATTGCAGGAACATACAATGCCAACATTTATTCTGGTGACTGGGTTGGGAATCACAGAGGTTTCCAGGGAACTGAGTAATTTTAAGTGCCTGTATAGATGAAAACTGACCTGTTTTGAACTGTTTACACGTCCTGCTGTTACGCCAGTTTAATGAAACTGATATTTCATTTAAATCCGAGCGTCACCGTCTAATTTTTCCCCTCATTTCTACAGATTTTATTATTGCTTCTGGCTCTTTCATACTCCAGCTAATCTCACTGTCGGCTCCAATTACATGTGACTTTATTACCTTAGTAATTTACATTTTTTTAAATGTATTTTTAGTAGCTGCTGTTGCTGCATCTTCTCGCTGGGTCTCTGAGACCACGGCTCCACCGGGGACACGTGAATATTTCTGTTGAAAGCGTGTGGTATTTGCTTTGATGTACAGAGGTGCTTGTTGGCCTTCAAAAGATGCCATGCGGTCCCCTGTGGTCTGATCTGACAGAGGATGAAAAGCCCAAGTTAAGATCGCGAGCTGCGAGAGCCAAGCATCTGAAGCTGAACTCCCACAAGAGAAAGGTGCAGCGTGTTCTCCCATCACGCCGCTCCTCCCGTACACTGCTGTATATCAATGAAGTGCACTAGATCCTCGCTGCAGCACAGAGACTCCACACCGTCTGTGAACTGCACGGAGCACCAGACAAAGCCAGGAATCACTCGGAAATGGAGCTGATTCATGCAGACAAATAGAAACTTCTCCAATTCATGACGAGGGTGAGGCATCAATGACAAAGGGCATGACGGCCCAGCACTTCTATGCAGCATTTTTCTGTTAGGCTCCAAGGGATGTGGTGATAAAGCAAACCAATTTAAGAATGTCATCATCTTTGGCTGTATACATATAAAAAAAAAGAAAAGAATCACCAATAAAGTGGGTGAAATAAACTCTCCTCGTCCTCGCAGAACAGAAACGCATCGCATGGGAAATATTTACTCAGATTTTCCAGGCATGCCTGGAGCAAAGCTTCACCCCTTTCCGAGCTAAATTTAGCATCAGTGAAAACTTTTGCTAATTACATACAGACCACTTTAAGCAGAACAGGGGAACGTCGGGGCTTTTGTAACGGCGAAGTGTCCGTGAATGTAATCCGGGGCCTGTTTTTCAACGCTAGAAATCTGCTTGGCCTGTGTCAGACCTGCATCCGCTCGGGGCTGCTTAGGATCCGTAATTGCAGCACACCCACTCTTTATGTAAGACCTTATCAGTGTGAGAAAAACACTGCCTGGCTGTGGGTGTGTGTGTGTATTTGAGTGTGTGTGAACCTTAGGCAACTATTTTTAAACACCCATAGCAACCTTAATCCATCTTTAGCTGGATATGGGCCGACTTGGGCACCCGGAAGATTTGAATATTACCATAACAGGCTTCTAATAAGGCTCTGGAGGATTCAGGAGGGGTAAATGGCAGAGTGGAAGTCGTCTGTGTCTTAAGGTGAAATCCCATCTCTGGGTTTGGGTAAAAACTCCTCCCATTCTGAAATTTGGAGCGCTTTAATCTTGCCAATGCAATGATGACATGACCATAGGGAGGAGCTGTAAAAAAAAAAAGTTGGAAAGGTCGAGGTGCTTTATCCTCAATAAGAAAAAAAAAATCCCCGGGCCAACTTCTTAAACCCCACTTGACCTTGAAGGATTGAAGTGAGTGAAAGGCTGTGAAATGTTAGCCCGTCTCCGTTGCTTCATTCGGGTTTTTATTTCCAGCTGGGAGGAGGAATCATTGATCTGTTTCCATTTTTTTTCCCCCTCCCTCGCTCTTATGTTTTCAAAGCTGCAAGTTCTCATCATCACAGCCGATACCAAGCTGAGCCGGGGCCAATATCCACAAGGCGAAAAACCCGTGAGAAGCACCTCAAACAAAGGTCAGAAGTGAACAATCCAAAGCCTCCTCTCTGCATTACAGCTTATCCGACACTCCCTCATCAGTTCCACCACGTTAACGGCACGCACTCGCTTATGGATCTCGCCTTCCTACCGCTGGCTTTAGTTATTGTCTGGTGTAGACTTTGCTGCATTGTTCATCAAAGAAAGGAATTATTACTCAGGGGAAAATGCACTTCACCTTCCAGAACTCATCACAGTTAATTTCACAGGTAATAAAGTCTGCTGGATCCACTCCTTCATGGCAATCGATCAAAACGGGAATAAATGACTCAACTTTAACCCACCTGACAGACGTAATCAGAGCACTTCATGATATTCTCCGCTGATATGCACCACATGTTTTCCATCAAAACCCAACTTGGCAAGAAAAGATGTCACGCCAGATTGCAGGAGCTGATTAGCTGAGAATTTATGAGAGACGGCGGTTGTTGGTGCGATCCGGATGTCTTAAGAAAATACATTAAGTAACAAACAATTGAAAAGGCACAGGGAAATTACAAGCAGCCTTTTCAACCTTTGTGTTTCAATTGTATCCTGTAAACTGGCAGGCAGAGGCCACGAAATACAATACAGCGCCTTTATTATGGCCCAAATGTATATTTTTTTAATTTGCTGTGTCATCTCGTAGTTGAAGGAATTATGTGTGAGGCCAAAGTGATGTTACAGAGTATGAAAGCAATGGGACAATAAAGACTGACAAAGTCCGTTAAGAGACAGAGGAGTGGCTGCTCGAGTAAACAAATGCAAGACGTTTTACACAGGTCACTAGTTTTCTTATGTATGTGTGAAAAGTTTGGGAGCAAATTCATATTTTAGAGGTTAATCAAATAACACAATTTAACATTAAAGTGTGGTTGATATTCACACAGAATCCACATTATCTCCACAAACCCTCTTTCCTTCAGCCCCTACAGAAGCGGTTTTACCAGACAAATGCAACTTTCTATGTCAAGTAGAGTTTCTTTTTTTTTTTTTTCGTATGCTGCCATCTCATCCAGGCAGGCAATACAACCCAGAGAGCCATTTTGAAATCCATTCCTGTCTGTCTGTTTGGCAGATTGTGTAAAACGACCTTCCATCATGCAGGTGGAGCGGGAACAGTTGAGGATTGAGTGGAGTGATGGGAAGACGGACAAAGTGAGATTTATTCTTCTCAGCCTGATTAAATACGAGCTGGGAGCTTTCATTGGTGTCCCCGCTGCAGCAGATACATAATGTCACGAACCACGTCCTTTTCCTAAATGGATGAAGTTAATCTACCTGTGCTGCTGGTGTTTTTCTTTCTTCACCTCTGTGTTTTATCTTTGGTGTTTTTTAATGACAACCAGGGAAGCTCCTGACACTTTTCAGACAGAATAAACTGATATTTCACTACAGATCTGCCACACTCCCATCAGTATGTCACCACCCTGCTTTAAAGTCACAAATCCAACACCACCGAAGTCAAATCCTGACAAGAAACCCTGAATGTGCCTCTGGCTTTATCGGCATTTAACTTGAGTAATTTAACAATTACAGCAGTCATTGCCGTTGATGTCGCATGTCTTTCTTCTTTGTTAATCATTAACAAAAGCCGTCTGAATTATGAACTGATGTTTGCCAGACTTGTAATATTGTCAAAAGGATTTGAAAGGCAGAAAGTGGAAATGTAATTGTGTTGGCAGTGGGAAAAACACTTCATTTATTTGCTTGATTCATTTTTTGTCATTGTTTCAATATTATTTCACTGAGAAAAGGCTTTGATGAGAAACTTTTTCCTTCCCTGTAGGAAGGTATGAAAAGCTTTCGTGTGTGCTGGAGGAAACAAATCGTTTGTTAAGGGATCCAATTCAAGGGTAAATCGAGGTGAGGGCTTTTTGTAAGAACAATAATTGAACTAATTCTGGCTTTCCTGGGAGAAAGCCTTGCTAATAGCAGTCAATAGCTGAAGTGGAGTGGAGAGGAGAGGAAAATAAGTGTTTGGTTTTGGTAAACACATCTGGATTGTTTGCATACTCCACACTCGTGAAAATGAGCCAGCATATCCAACTCGTTTTAGCAGCATATGTTTTTCAAAATGGTCGCAGTTGACCCCTTGGAAGTTCACCCCCACAACGCCCACTGATTCTGCAGCAGCAATACATTATGTGCATAATTTCTGTCTTGCCAAGCAGATGCTGGTGTCTTTAAATATCTTCATTTGTATTCATGTAAGTATTTCCAAAGGAATGGAATTCAACCCTCCACCTCAGGGCGAAGGAATGAGTCAATGTTTTGCTGCTGCAGCTACAGTAGGAGTGGAGCAGAAACATCAAGATCGCCTCACAGGCAGTTTATGCCATTAGGAACACAGTGGTGTCAGGGTTTGCTGAGCAGCTGTCAGTCAAAGCCAATTGCAAAATCCCCAAAAACTCTGGCAAGGGAGAGATTAAAAGTAGTTTGCTTTCAATAGTTAAAATTTAACAGACTATTTGGGCTTCTTTTGAACATTTTTAAAGACCTAACACAGTCAGAATATCTAAAGAAAATATTCCTAAATGCATATTTATGATTCAGGGACACACATCTTAAAAAAAAAAAAAAGCCCAATTAGTCCTGTCCATAAGCCAAGAGCACTGACTTTTACAGATTCATTTGAGAATCACAAGTTCATTTCACATTCAACCCAATATTTCTGAGTTTCTTTATCGCTGACACATTTCAAACAAACCCTGAGCTGTGATCAAGGTGTATAACTACCTCGATTTGACATGACATGCACCTCCGTAAAATATTGATGAAGGGGTAATGAAAGCAACAAAGACATGAAAT
This sequence comes from Hypoplectrus providencianus, assembly GCA_028566105.1. Classification (NCBI taxonomy): domain Eukaryota; kingdom Metazoa; phylum Chordata; class Actinopteri; order Perciformes; family Serranidae; genus Hypoplectrus; species Hypoplectrus providencianus. The sequence continues at coordinate 23,312,788 of JAOWBC010001486.1, forward strand.
AGAAACCCAAAGAACTGAAAGATTTTTTTTCAGCTTGGACTTTGTGTATTTTCTCCTAAAAGATATAGTGGAGAGGAGATTGAGAGCAAAAAAAAAATAATAATAATAGTTTGCAGCCATGATAGCAGCTCTGTGCAGCTGCCTTGAGGCACAGTGGTCCTTTGAGCTACACGCTAACGTCAACATGCTAAGAATATCGCCTCCCGTTCACTTCAATCAAAAAAAAAAAAAAAAAAAAAACTGTTTCAGTAAAAGGCTCTTCCTGTTAAGCGAGCTTTGCACAACACATATAACAAGTTAAATCATCAGTAAAGTAAACGGAGGAGTAGCTAAACATGTGACTCACTGAGCAGGAGGGAGAGAAGCTATCGCTAGCTGCTGAGCTAGGCCGCTAACAGGACTGAACGCTTGAACCAGTAGGATTAGCGATAAAGTTGCTACAATAAGTTTAAGATAAAACATCATAGGTGTGAATAAAGTGGACAATCATCTGCTTTAATGTGAAACTTAAACAGAGTAAACTGTATTTATTGATTTGAACTTTACATTGTATGATAAATATATACATTGAATTGAAGATGTTCTTAGATGTATGTGACATCTGGTAGTGTTAGCATTTCTGTACATTTGAAGTGACAACATACCAAAGGGCACATTTAGAAAGCATTTTAATCAGTAACCTTGAAAGATCTATTATCATTATTATTGATAATGTTAGTACTATCATTATTATGTTTATTAACCACAATTTTGGAAAGAGCTTAGAGAATTAGTGCTAGCCAAAGTACAGCTAAGGCTGATGGGAATGGTACAAAAGGTTGAGCTGGAAACCAAATCACAGAGGGATTTTATGTTCCCCGCAGAAAGAGTTGGGAAACGTTGCAGGGGAAATGGACTTCTGGAACATCTTGCTTACTTTGC
>JAOWBC010001486.1:23411834-23423725 GCA_028566105.1 Hypoplectrus providencianus
AACTGCAGGAAGAACTACAGATCCACTAGACATGACATACGCAATATGGAGAAATATTTAATGTTGCATAAGTTTCACGTCTCTGCAAAGTTAAGGACAAATGGTGACCTGATTGAGGATTCTGCTGATAACTTAAAATTAATTGTTGTTGATGTCATGACATGGTTCATTTTTCATTCAGCCATCTCTCACCTTTTTATTGTTTTTGTACTGCATAAATTAATACATCTTCTAATTACTTTTTTTTTTTTTTTACAGTATTTACGATCAATTTAATCAATTCAAGTATTTGTGTTAATATTCATACCTTAAACACAAGTATTTGCATTAATAATTAATATCAGAATAGAATTATTTTATTACTATCTATTAATAAATAAATTATATATTTATTGTTAAAAGGCAACATTTATTATGTATTATTGAAATAAAAGCATTCATATAATTGATTATAAAGATAGATTGCTTTATGTTTATTATCAAAATACAAATATTAGTATAATAATTAATTAAGAAAATACAAGTATTTATTAAAACATAATTGTAATAATTGTATTCATATTTAAAATAATTTAAAAAAAAATTAAAATGCATGTATTTGTTTCAGTATTTATTATCAAAATATATGTATTCTTATAATTAGTTAACTCTAAAAATTCAAGTATGTGTCTTAGTATGAATTTCCTAAAGGCGGCAGTAACAGCAGGGTTTCTGTTGCCGGGCTGCCGGAGCGGGCCGGGCCCAGGGGACCGTCAGCTCCATCTGTTGTCATTGTGGCTTTATTGCAGCTGAAAGCTTCCAGGACATGACTCCATCCAGGCTCTGCCTCCTTCCAAGACTCCATTACCATAATCAAATTCACTTTGGGGACTCGAACAGATTTCATTTCCGCTTTCACAAATGTTTTCTAGAATCAAGAGTTAAACGGCTAAATGGGCACCGCGGCCTTGTTGTCCGCAGTTTTGTTTTGCCTGTTTAGTGGCGTTACGTGATGGAAGCACACGTTTAAACAATGAGGGCTGAGCGTTACTGGCAGACCGCAGGGAACCATAAATCTAATGTTGGAGTCGGCTCCGTCTTCAGCGAGCTGTCAGTGGCCAGACTCCTCTTCATTAATCAGGAGGAGCTCTGCCTAATAAGGGAAGTGTTGGAAAGGCTCGGATAACTCTGGTTAGTTTCCCAAAGCTGGACGAGACATTAATCATTACGCGCTGAGGATTATGTTTGACAGAAACCTGTGATTGGGTGTTCCCCAAGAGGTCTTGTTAGGTTTTCATGTGAGAAATACCTTGAAGTTCTCACATATTTTGGCAGTCGACAAAGAAAGTCATACCAACTTTGTTGCAGGTTTTTTGACTTTCAGTGTGAACCTGTGGGTTAATATCTCCTGTGGCTGGAATACAATTAAATTTCCACTCCAGGTGAATAAAAAGGATAAATGCAGCTTTTGCATGCTTAGTGTGTTAACATGCTAATATTTGCTCATTTTCACAAATATACCTGACAGGAATTCCTCTTGATTTTCTCAGATTTGGCCATAAAAGTAATGCTCAAGCAAAGTAGAGGAACATAAATTTTAAGTTGAATATCATTTCATTTTACCACCAAACCATTCCCAAATGTCATCATGTCTCAAATGGTGCCAAACCATTAAATAGTTGTTGCAGTTTTTCATAAGTATGTAAAATGTCAAGTGGTCACCAAAGTGAGAAAACTCCTCCTCAAACAACCAAGAAAGTCCGTTCAGAACGACACCATCTGTATTTCTAAAGATTCCCAATGTGGATCCTGACTAACAGATCCACACTTTCCTCCCTGGAGCCATGATACAAGTGTGAATAAAAATCAGTTTGGAAGACATTTAAAGTTTTTTTGTTTTTTTTTTTTTTTTTTTTTAAATGGCAGGAAAAAGTCCAGATGCATCCAAGATTTCAAGAGTTCTCCAGGCTGCAGTCCAGAAGTGCTTTCCTGAGTGACAAGTAGCCACAGGTATGACCCTCACCATTTCTTCTCTCTCACTGGATCCAACTTTACTCTGAGCCCATTTCTTTCCCGTTTACACTGAAGTGGCCTTATTCCAAACAGCCCTTATCAAGCCCCTCATTTGCTTCCTGGATCTCCGAACAAAAAAACAGAGGGGCACAACTCATTTGGACAAAAAAAAAAAGGGATGCATTAGGCTTTGGCCTTAAGCCACCCTGTCAGAGGGCCAGGATCGCCCACTGTCCCTCCGTCTCACTCATTTGTCTTTGACTGTGCGCTGCATCAGCTGGGGCCAAAGTGGGAGCGCCAAGCTGGTGTGTGGATCCGTCTGAACAAAACTATCAGAGAGCAAAAGAGCAGAAGTAAAGCAGAAAGGAATTGGATAAAGTCTAACAATGCTCCGTCCAATTTTTCCATTCAAAAACAAAGCTGAACATTTCTTTCTGGCACTTGAAAAACAAATAAAAAAAGAAAAAAACATCTTTCACGGAGCATGTTTTTGTACAGTTGCTAGGAGTCACAAGTAGTAAGAAAAAATCAGAACCCAAACAATATGATGTGGTCTGTCTTTTGCTTTAAGCCAACTACTTAACAGCCAGATGGATTTGGTGCTGAATAGAAACAGCAGGGGCAGCTTTGGACAAAGACGTGCCAGGGATTTTCCTTTTCCTGCCAGCTCATGCACCGCAGCAGCCGCTAACAAGTGCAGAATAGATGAGAATGGCTCTTTTATGTGTCTTTCCTCATCTGGAGAGCCAGGTTAGCGATGTGGCAAGTGTGTGTGCACGCGTAGAAACGTGTGTGTGTGTGTGTGTGTGTGTGTGTGTGTCGTCTCTGGATGGAATCAAGACGGCCAGATTTCCTTCTTGTATCGTTTCCAAGGTAATGGACGGACATCTCTATTCAACACAAAGAACGAAACGTCTCACATCTACGTTCGTCAATGGCTTTGTCTTCCTTTCTTCTCCACGCTTTGTTTTTCAGGGCAACACGGAGACTGAGAAGTGCGACTAATGCACAAATTGAATGAAGCCTCGTCTTCTCACACACTTGCTAAACACCTGTTCTCCGGTCCTGAAGCCTCGGCTCCCCTGCCTCTTTCATCAGGTGTCCCTGTGGGGAAAACCGTTTCACACACTCCTTTTCTTAAATTCTTGGCTCACTTTCAACCATTTGTGATGTTCGCATGAATCGTGGAGCGTCTATCTGTCTGAGAGTGTGTTGTTGTCAGGTGTTGTACCTCCTGTCTTTGTTTCCACACACCAGCAGGTGTGGAGGGCTGTCTCTCAGGTTGATGCAAGTGAAATCTCCCAGCGAGTCGCCGACACAAGCCACAGGTCTGCACGTCTCCAGGCTGTAGACATGGATCTGACAAGAAGGAAGATAAATCTGTCAGTTACAGTATTTAAGTGAACTTTTTTAGCATTAATATTTGTGAAACCGCTTTGGGTTTTGTTGGTCTTTATAAACTGAGTCACTATTTAATACATGCAACTGGACAGTTATCTAAAATATACACTTAGCAGGTACTTTATTGAGCCATCTGTGCAACTACTGCATATATCTAATCAACTAATCACATGGCAGCAAATCAATGCATCTAGTCCTGGAGGCATGGTGAAGATGAGCTGCTGGAGGTCAGAGCGAGCATCAGATTGGGGAAGAAGGGGGATTTAAGTGACTTTAAACGTGCCATTTGTTGTTGGTGTTGTACAAACTGCTGATCTACTGGGATTTTCACACATGCAACCATCTCTAGGGTTTACAGAGAAAGGTCAGAAAAATAGAAAATATCCAGAGAGCCAAGATTCCTTGTTGATGCCAGAGGTCAGAGAAGAATATGCAGACCAGCTCAAGATGATAAAAAAAAGAATAAACACTCTGTAGAACTTACAACAATCTAGTATGTACAATGTCTGATAAACTTTTGGTGAACTACCTGATTCAATAAAGAACGCACATTTTTTAGCTCCACATTTCAACATGCCTGACAGTATTGGATGTCATAAATCACACAAAAGACAAACAGAGAACGAAGCTGATTCTTTGCCAATTAATTAAATCAAAGCACTACTTAAGTGTTGAATCTATGGAAAAAATAAAAATAAAAAAGAGCCGAGGGGCGTTTTTAATTAAGTACAGGGATGCGCAGCATTGCATCTGGCTCGATGGCTGCAACAAACTTTCTCCATTCAAACTACAATGATGTCATCTGGAGCTGGCCTAATTGGTCAATTAGCGGCTGGTGTTTTCTCATCCAAATGAGACAGAACAAACAGGATAACCGCCAGGCAAAATTGTCTTTGAATAATTAAAACGATTAAGAAATTAAAACCGAGGATAGAGGGAGGGAAAGAGGGAGAGAGAGAGAGAGAGAGAGCCAGAAGGTAGACAGAAAGAGAGTGAGATGGAGAGACAGCGACAAAGATAACGAAGTTTGACGGAAGGGGAAAAGAAAACAGTGGCGTGATGTAAGCCTTGAGGAGGTGCCAGCAGTTTCTGTGTGTCCCTTATTTGGGCCAAGCGGAGCTTTAATTGTGCACCACCCCGGGGCAAAGCCCAAATCACACCGGACTTTGAAATGACAGCTTGATAGGATTTGGACAGCGGAAGAGAGGGGGCAAGCTGAGAGAGGAAGATGAGGGGAGGCAGAAATGAGGCTCAGCCTACTGTTCTCGATGAATCGTTACAGTTTGGGGAAGATATTTTTTTATTAAATAACCACCCACCTCGCCCACTAAAATGAAGAAATGCCGCTGAGGGACCCGGGAAGGAGCCACTTTGTGATTCTAAAGGGGGCTGTTCAGAGGCTGCGGCAGTGTGTTTTGAGGAAGAATAATCATGAGCATGACTATAGATGAGTTGTTAGGTTAATGCACTCGCTTGGGCCCCGTCGAGGCTCGCAGACAAAGGAAACTTTAATGGTGGCTTGTTCCGGGACGTTAATGTAATTACTCTCTCTGCTTTTAAAAGGATGAAAAAAATCTGGCAATTATTGCTGCGCTTTTGAGAAAACCTTTTATGTTGCCGCTGGCTGTATTGTTGAACAAATTTGGCCCAAGTGCACAAATTGGTTGGTATTAATCCGCAGGGCATGAAGGGCCAAGTGTCGAAAGGCTTTCACTCCACCAGTTGATTTCATGAAAAGCTCCATGAAGTAGAGAAAGAAACTAACAAGCTGAATACCAGCTGAAAGAGGTGAAAGGTTGGACTGAAGTCTGCAGACTGTTGGCTTTCCATGGCCCATGATTCCCAATCCCTGTCATACACAAACACCCACATCTGAAACAAATATGGATTCAGAGCTATGTCTGGTGCAGACACCATGTGGACAAACAGAGATTAGCACATTGGACCAGATGCACGATAACGGCAGGTTTGTGGTTTGATGACATTTGGGAATGCATTTCCAAGTCATCCCACGGAGCACAGCCGAGGCTCCGACATGCACAAAGTATCCAGCAGTTGCATTGTGCTGTGTAGAGAAGCCTGTGCACGGTTCAATTTGATTTCTCCCCGGACAAACAAACAAACAAAAAAAAAAGCTAGTGGGAAAGGAGCAAGAAAAGTGAAATCACAAAGTAGTTTAGCTGTTCTGCTCGGCTCATTAGTGGTTTGTGGTTGGAAGATGTTGGCTGTTGCCCAAACTAATTAAACAAAGGCGAGATGGATAAATGAAGAAAGTAGACACCCCAGAGTCATGCACTGCTCTGAAGGCACAAACTGGAGTTTTAACTTTCAGAATAGCAACATTTATGTGTTTAAAGGGGACAAACTCAGCTCATCCTATAAGTCATGCTTTTAATTTGGGTTTCTACTAGAACACGTTTGCATGTTTACATGTTCAAAAAAACTCATAATTTCTCTCACGCTGTCTGTCTGAATATACCTGGATTCACTTCCTGTCTGAGATACTCTGTTTGAGCGCCTGTCTCTTTAAGACCGCCCTCCTGAAAGAGCCCATTCTGCTGTGATTGGTCAGTTTTCTGGTTTTACATGTTTTGGTATTTATGCTGGAAATTATTGTACGGCTCTTTCTACCTTTAAATGGTATCGGCTGTGACATCACAGTGTCACAGACGTCCAGACAGCTCACTTAAAGGCAGGATCTAATGTGTTTGGTTTTCTGTGACTTCAAACTCAGCCTTTATATTTGGAAATATTTTTATAGAATATTTAATAAATTAAATATAACAAATAAAAATTCACTTCACCTCTGTCTGACAAATTATACTGGACTCCCATAAAACAGATGTTTTTATTGTTGTTGTCTTAGGATAGCTTGTTTTCAATATACTTATATACATTTCAGTATTTTAAATTGTGTCCATCCATTCATCCAACATTGAAGCCATTGCACTCATTTTGTTTATTTAGCTCCTATCATGTTCATGTAAGTATAATATATAGTAATATAATCATGACACCATCTACATATATATTCATGCTAATCATAGTCTAATCATGTTGGCATTGTTTATGATAGATTGCTGAATTATTTTGATTATGATGACGATGACGTAATGATGATGTCAGGGGTTGTAAACTCTATATGTAGACGTCATCTGGTGGTGGCCAGGTGAGGGGAGTGAACACGGGTGTTTAAACAAAGAGCGGAAGGGCAAATTATTTTTCAACCGCATTTCGAAAGAGTTTTTTTCTGTTGATGGCGACTTTGTTTATTTACTGTTATAAAATAAAAGGATACATTCGCGTTGATTTACTGACTGCTCTTACAGACATCCATTCATCCATCCATCCATCCATCCATGTGAATTTAAAACATAAGGGTCCAGTTTTTTGTTCTAAATGCTGTCAAACAGAAGTTCTAACATCAAGTCTAAACACACTCACACTTTGCAACATATCCACCTTCCTCCCACCCGTCTTCCGTCTATCCCAGTCCTTTCTACATTTAAACTGTACATGAAACGCTTCAGTGAATGGAAGCAGCCCTCTGAACTCGAGGCAGTGAGAGGAGGACAGCTTTTCCGACAGCACTTGTGCTCTGTGGTGGATCCACTGCAGTGGACGGACACTTTGCCAGCGGAGATGCCAGCTCGTGCCGAATGCCCAGCCACGAGCTGGGTGGGTGCCTGGCTGCCCCCGGACCACTGGCAAGAAGGTGGCCAAGAGTAATGAGGATCTGGAGACTGGCTCCGACCACACACACACACACACACACACACACACATACACAAAGATTGGGAATGATGGGAGACAAAGCAGCCGGCAAAACAGGATAAATATGAATAATAAATATTTAAATATATATTTAATCATCAGATTTTGAGCATGAATCAAGTTTACAAAAACAAGACAATGTGCTTGAGTTCATCTGAGTCAACATGCTGTAAATTAAAAATGTTTCGCTCCTGTGTGAGGCACGGAGGTGTGAGATGACTTTCTTGAATGCCATTTTGACAGATTTTAATGAAGCATATGTTCTCTTACAAAAGGCAGCGTAACTTAGACGCTCTGCAGCCGATTCATGCTTTGTCTTCCTCACGGTGCAAAATTGCTGCTAGAGGAGTGACAGACAGGTTAATTACATTTGTGAAATATTTTAATTAGTAAGAGAGGTATGCTAATCATGAATTGGTGTAATTTGCATGGAAGTTTGGGGCGTAGATCGCTATGGAAACAACAAAGTTTGGAAGACTTTCTTAGACTTATTCGGATGTTTCATTTAAAGCTAAACGAAACTGTGATATGATATGATTTACTTTTAACAGAAACAGAGATATACATTGAATATGTTATGTTGTAAATCTTCTTCATGGACCTGTGTAGAATATCAAACATAATAGAATTTAAGTTTATATATGTCCTAAATATAATATCTGCATCTTCATGTTGTACTATACCTAGATAAAACTTTCTTTTTCTATATTTTCTATGTGTGTAGGTAAATATATAGACATTAATGTACTTATTTTCTACAGGGGTTTGAGGAAAAAACAAAGCAAAAAGAATTAGTGATGTAAGCCAGGTCAGAATTACTTTTTTTAAACAGCAAAAAAGGCTGTATACAAAACTCCAGAATTAAAGACAACGAAAGAAACAAACATTTTTTTAAAAGATAAAGCTTCTCTTTTCAACGTGCACTTGAACCTCAGAGCCAGACAAACTGCTACTTTCTTATATGAAATCTCTGACTAAATGCATGAGGAAAAATGTCTAAAGATTTTTTTGCTTTTTCATCTTTGTTTTCTAACAAGCTGAGTCTGTTTTCCTCCCTCACTGCTACTTTCTCCTTGGTCCACTGTGTGGTGCTTTAGCGCCGCGGCTGAATCAGTGCATCAGCTGAGCTTTTCTAATAGGAGGTGATGTCAGTGGAGGAGCTCTGCCAAAAAACTGTCAATAACAAACAGATTGCTACACACACACACACACACAGCGTGCTCGGGTGGTACTCGCTGTTTTAAAGCTTCCACTTGGCCAGTCGCCACAGCAACTAACATCTGCTTTTTTTTTTTTAATGAAAAAATAATCTTTGGATGCAGCAGCTTTCTTTCTCCGCTGTCGTGTCCATTAGCGTTGACAGAAACTATCCTGATGAAGTGTGTTTTAAAGCGTAATGACTGCTGCAGAGCCGCCGCCGCATCCCAGCAGGATCGTTTGTCTCATGGCTCTTTGTGCTTTCTAAGTAAAGCCTTAAGAGTCAATTAGGTGCACGGGGTCCTTGGTTACACATTATTATTAGAAGCAAACAGATGCAGCTCGGGGAACCAAAGTTTATCAAAATACCCTTAAAGGCTGTAGTAATTAGGAGCAGGGCCCGAGGAGGACATGTCGCTATTTAAGCCAGCTATTTGTACTATAAACAAATCCCCTGCAGGTACATGACAGTTATTTCTAAGGGGACTCATGGGGTCTGAGGGGAGCGACAGTGATCACACCATCAAGAGACCCGGTTTACATTAACGCAGATGAGAAGTATGCGGAGAACAGTTTTTTGTTTGCAATGCAGCCGCACTTCACATCACAGAAGAGTTTAATGCTTTGAGGGGAAGCAGGAAAGATTAAACAGATAGTGGCCAAACGCCAAACCCTCCGTCCTCACTGCTCCCCTCTCCACAAATTATTAATCCAAAAAGGAAAACATGTGCCACTCCATTCAAGCAAAACAGGCTGTTTGCCCTCCCACAATTTTCCATTTTTTCATTACGCACCTGTTGAGAACACGAGTGACCTTGTTAACTCTTTTGGAAACCTTTCATGTCAACTAATAAAGTCTGGCTACAAACAATTTACTTTCTTTATAATACATCTAGCCGAGTTCCAACGCTGCGTCACATTCGCTGCCGTGTTCAGGTTTGATTGTCTTCAGGAGACTTTCCTGTTCCAGAAAGCACAAAAGAGGCCTTGATGCAGCTCCATCAGTTCCATTAACATGCAAACACGAGATCGCTGCGTAAACGCTGAGTGCTGCTCACAATGGACGACGTAATCATCAGCACAATATGAATTAGCTCACTTTTGTTTGAACTAGTCACCTGAACTCGTCCGGCCTTCCACGGCATTTATTTTTCATCTCAGATCTGGGCCGGCTTTAAACACTGGGAAATTTGTGAGGCAAAAGCAGAACAGAGTGACGGCTCAAAATGTATATTTGCAAACTCTAACCACTAAAAAAAAAAGGTGGAGGTATCAGTGGCTGAATGTAACTGAGTAAATTTACTCAAGTACTGTACTTAACTGCAATTTTGATGGACTTGAGTATTTCCACATAATGTTGGAAAAAAAATGAAAATAATAAAATAAAGAAATACAAATAATTAATAAATAAGGCTACACAATGTGTCATTACATCTGTATAATAGGAATTAAATAAATAAATAAAAATGAAATAAATAAAATAATAATAATAAATACATAATAATAATAAAGCTACATATTGTGTATTATTATATCTGTCAGGCTCTATTAATGAGTCTCCTGTGATGGTATCTGGCTAATGTTGCACCAACATCAATCAGCAGCATCACACTTTATTTTTATATCCAACAGAAACTGTGCGACAGGAGACACTGAGCCCACCTTGTTTCCTCCGTCGTGCATGGCCCAGCCCGAGCGCTTCACTCCAAATGCAACCTGGGAGTCGGAGGCATCCAGGCAGGTAACAGGATGACCGTAGACGGAGTGCAGTGTCCGTGGCGCCTCCTGCTCCTCCTCCTCCTGCTGCTGCTCCTGCTCCCGAGGGTCCAACAGGTACACTGCGTCTCCAGCGGTCAGAGCTGCCAGCGGGCACTGCTGCTCCCTGCCTGGCACCAGCAGCAGGCGGTCCACCTGCCAGACACAGACACACCTTAATGTAGAAAGACAGCGGGAATATGTACGGAGATTTAATGCTTTTTTCTTTTCATGTTTTTCTTCTACATTTTTATTAGACAATTAATTGAATGATTTATAAAATTTGTAAAAATGTAAAAATAATAATAATAATGATAAAAACACAATACAATAAAAGTATAATAATAATAATAATAATAATACATTTCAAAATGATAATATATATATAATTAAATTTTTCTTTAACCCATGATGATTAAAGTATTAGAATAAAAGTTTCTTGTCCCATTGTGACATCTTTAAATATTAAATAACAAAAAAAAAAGAATATAATATAATATATTCTTGTGCTATCATCCTATCCTATCTGAGGAAAGCAAGAAATCACATAATATATAATAAATTCTACATGTATCATTAAATGACCAACTTGTCAGCAATCAAAACTGATCTACTGAATAATAATTAACTGTCTCATCATTTGTAATATTTCTTCTCAGAAACCAAAATGCCACAAAATACGGAATCACTCAGAAGCCTCCATCATTCGGAGACGTTTTTAGAATACAGTGAGGAGAGGAATCGTGAGGCTCAGCCTATTAACTAACACAGTAACACATCATGGAGCCTTTCTGACTCTCTGACATACAGGCTTCGGCAGCCGGGCCTGGCACATCGTCCTCCAGTAGCCGCGGTCGTCCGCGCCGTCCAGCCGGACGTCGGGCCCAGCGGCGGAGCACAGGCTGGGACTGTCGGGGCTCAGGGCCAGGGTCTGGACCCTCCCTGGGCTCTGGTAGTGGTGGATGGGCTGTCCACCTGTTTCTATGCTCCACAGGTCCACACAGCCTGGAACAAAGGCAGAGACACACAGACCACACACAGTCAGAGCACTTCAAACCTGAAAATAAGATGATTTCTGTCTGTGAGGTTTGATTGTTCACCATCTTCATAAGCAGCAGCAGCCACCGTGCCGTTGACCCGGACGTGACTGACGTGAGGTCTGGGGTTGGAGCTGGCAGAAAGGCTGTTCACCTTCAGGAAGGAGGCAGAGGAGTCCCAGTGCAGAGTGTCCCACAGCCTCACATCCCCAGACGTGTACCTGAGACACAGACATCACAGCGCTGAACATCCACAACTCAGATATTCCGCTTTGGACCAAAAGGCTGAGGGATGGAGCAGCACCGTTAGGGCTCGTTTCTTCATCAGCCGCTGACATGTTTGTCTGCTGGAGGATACCTGACGTCACCCTCTCACCGCTGAATCATTTCCCCTCTCACACTTTCCTCCTTTACTCACTCTGACTTGTTGTTATTTTGTTTTTCTGAAATCTTTGTTACATGATCTTTCCAGGATTACATGGGTGTTGTTTGGGCGGAACAATGCTTTTCGAACATTTCAAACCCTAATTACTGGGCGCGTGCGGTGGAGATGTGCAGCAGGAAGTGAAAGTTTTCCTCTGTAGGTGTTCAGAAGTTTGATGCAGTTAGATGATTTATAAAATGTCTAAAAATGTAAAATAATAATAATAATAATAATAATAATTGTATGAAATGATTAAGATATTATAAAATTATAACAAAAAAGTTGAATATATTCTTGTCCCATGGTGATCT